>SNQJ01S0030414.1:60748-83367 GCA_010110895.2 Picea sitchensis | reverse complement strand
ATGTGCCAATATATGCAAAGACTCTTAGGGAATACTGTTCAAAGAAACCTGCAAAGAAATCCAAAGACCCCCTTACCATTCATGTTATGGGAAAATTATCAGATTTCATGATGGGAAAGTCAATGCCTGAAAAGTATGGATATTAGGGGAACCCAATTCTAACAGTACAAATTAATGGGGTATAGATTCTGAATGTGCTGGTAGACCTGGGTGCTACCATCAACGTTATCACCACTGAAACCATGCATGCATTAGGTATTCGTAACTTGAAACATACACCTACAGTATTGGAATTGGAAGACCAATATACAGTCAAACCTGTAGGAAAGTTGGAAGATGTAAAAAATTTCAGTGGATTCATGGCACTATCCCATAGATTTCCTGGTCTTACAGACGCAATCTTCGGTGGGCAGCCATCCTTTGATTTTGGGTAGACCATGGCTGGCTACTACAAATGCTTACATTGGATGCCGATTAGGCCACATGGTTATTTCAAATGGGCACAACATTAAGAATTTAGTGTTATACCCACCTGCAGAACCAAACCCATCCATAAAACCAACAGGAGGCAAGAAAATTTTATCTAGGAAAGAGCCCGAAACAGAAAATGAGGAATTGAGACCAATCCCCACTATTGGACAAGCCCTTCAGTTGAAAATGGAATCGAAAGATGATGTAATCACCTTTTTTATGGATGATCCTTGCTCCGTCTCCAAAACAAATCAACAATTCCTAGAATCTATCCTAAGCTATGAGACTCAGGAAACAATTGAAACATCAGAAGGATCAGAGGAGCTACCTTTTTATGCACCCAGTGAAAGTGTCCCAGTGGAACTAGAACCAGGAAAAACCCTGAATATTAATCCAACCCTGTCAGAATTCCAGAAGAAGCAACTCGTGGATGTCCTTCAGAAACACAAAGAATCCTTCACCTAGGATTATACATATATGAAGGGGATTCCTGCTAATTCATGTACCCATCATATATACATTAAGTAGGATTGTCATCCTGTGAGACAACCTCAGAGAAGGATGAACCCCGCATTGAAAAATGTTGTGAAAGAAGAACTTCAGAAATTACTAGATGTAGGTTTTATTTACCCCATCTTAGACAGCCAATGGGTCTCACCATTAGTAATGGTCCCCAAGAAAAATGGCAAATGGTGGATATGCATGGATTATCATGAATTAAATAAGGCAACGCAGAAAGATCATTTTCCTTTGCCATTTATTGATCAAGTTTTAGACACATTGGCTGGAAAAAAGTTTTTTTCTTTTCTAGATGGGTTTAGTGGGTATAACTAGATCCAGATAGCTCCTGAAGATTAGGACAAAACCACTTTCACATGCCCCTGGGGAACATTCGCATACTGGGTCCTTCCTTTTGGCCTGTGTAATGCTCCTGCAACATTCCAAAGGGAAATTTTTGGAATCTTCTCTGATTTGATAGATGACAATGTTGAAATCTACATGGATGACTTTACTCCATATGGGGATTCATTTCTTGAAGGGCTGAAAAATTTAGAAAAAGTTCTCGAAAGGTGTATACAAGCGCGTGTCTCTCTGAGTACGAGAAAATACCATATGATGATGGAAGAGGGAATTGTTCTGGGACATTTTCTCTCAGCTGAAGGAATCCGGATGGACCCAGCAAAGACAAAGGTAATTCAGTATTTCCAGACACCCAAAATGCCCACGCAGGTACACAACTTTATTAGTTGTGTTGGTTATTACAGGCGTTTTATGGAAAATTTTGCTAAAGTAGCACATCCACTTTTTCAATTGCTAACAAATGATTCAGATTTTGTGTGGACAGAGGATTGTGATGCAGCCTTTATGAGAATTAAGGAATTGGTCTGTAGCGCTCTGATCCTTAGAGGGTCGGACTGGGCATTACCTTTCCATATTCATACAGATGCTTCCCAAACAACGATTGGTGCAGTATTAGGACAACAAGAGGACAAAATACTATACACAGTTTACTATGTTAGTAAGAATTTGGCTTCTACTGAATTAAACTACACAGTGACTGAGAAAGAGTTCCTTGTTGTCATTTACGCCATCAATAAATTCCAGCACTACATTACCGGGTATCCTACCTTTGTGCATACTGATCATGCAGCTATCAGGTATTTAATGAATAAACCTGTTACCCCTGGTCGTATCACAAGATGGATTTTTATACTACAGGAATTTTATATTACTATAGTAGATAAACCAGGAAAGGACAATGTGGTTGCAAATTTCTTATCTAGGATAGAACATGATGGTAAGAATACACCAATTGAAGATAATTTTCCAGACGAACATTTTTTTGCAGTATCTACTAACACTCCGTGGTATGTAGATATTGCTAATTATCTTGCTACAGGGAAGGTGCCTCGTCATCTTTCATATAAGGAGAAAAGGAAGATTATTCACCAGAGCACTCGATATTCATGGATGGCAGGATATCTCTTTCATACAGGGGTTGGCCAACAGATTCGACGTTGTGTGGCAGAAGATGATATCTATGAGATACTGAAGGCTGCACATGATGGACCCTATGGAGGACATTTTGCAGATAAAAGAACAGGTCACAAAGTGTTGCAAATGGGATATTACTGGCCCTCCATCTTTCGTAATGCTCCGGATTATGTCCGAAGGTGTGATAGCTGCCAACGGATGGGACAACTTGGGAAAGAAGATGAAATGCCTCTACAGCCCCAAATAGTCCTTGAACCGTTTGAGAAATGGGCCATTGATTTTGTTGGACCCTTCAACCCACCTTCTCATCAGAAAGCTTACATCCTGGTCTACACTGATTATGTAACTAAATGGGTGGAATCCAGAGCGGTCACAAGAGCAACAAAGCAAGTAGTGGCAGACTTTTTTTTTGAAGAAATCTTTGCCCGATACGGTACTCCAAGGGAAATTGTGTCAGATGGTGGATCACAGTTCACATCTCACATGATAGGAAAGCTGATGCAGAAATATGGGGTCAACATAGAGTGACAACCCCCTATTACCCCTAGGCGAACGGGCAAGTAGAAAGCACAAACAAGGTATTGGAAAATATCTTGAAAAAAACAGTAGCAAGTCATCGCCAGGACTGGGCACAGAAACTTCCAGAAGATTTATGTGCATACAGAACAACATGGCGGAACACAACTGGGTTTTCCCCATTTGAATTAGTCTATGGGAAAGTCCCCTTATTTCCGGTGAAATTTGAGATCAGTACACTCAGAACAACTCTAGAAGTAGGCCTAGACCTATCAGAAGCACAGAAAGAACGACTGGAACAACTGAATGAGTTGGATGAGATTCGGTCAGTAGCTGTCTAGAAGACCACTGTTGTTCAACAAAACATAATGAAATGGCGTGATAAATTTATCAAAAGTAAGGTGTTTCATGTGGGAGATTGGGCATTAATTTACGACTCTCGATTTAAGGATTTCAAAGGAAAGCTTCGCACTCGTTGGATGGGGCCATATCAAGTGGACGCAGTATTCGACAATGGAAAAGTTAGATTAATTACAATAGATGAATACCTCATTCTTAGTAAACGGACACCGTCCAAAACTATACCCCCGTCCAGCCTCTAGAAATGCCTTTGTCAAACACCTTTTTGATTCATCTGATTTAATGGTTGTTGGAATGAAGGAAACTCTCACTCTGCTTTGGATTTTTTTTTTTTTGTTAAATCTTACTTGTTTGTATTTTGCAAGAATAACAAAGGAATATGGCCAGGAGAAATGTAACACTTGGCGCTGTTACTCCACCAATGATTCTATAAAGATATTGTTGATACTCCACTGGTGTGTGTTGATTACTCCACTAAGTGCTATTACTCCATTGGTGTGTGTTGTTACTCCACTAAATGTTGTTACTCCGTAAATGTTGTTACTCGTCAACTGTCGTTACTTCGCCGATACTGTTACTACGCAACTGCTGATTCTCCGCTGGTGCTATTACTTCGCAACTGTCGTTACTCCGCTGGTGCTGTTACTCCACAATTGTTGATTCTCCACTGGTGTTGTTACTCTGCAACTATCATTACTCCGTCGGTGCCGTTACTTCGTAACTGATGATTCTCCGCCGGTGTTGTTACTCCGCAATTGCCGTTACTCCGTCAATGTTGTTACTCCATAACTGTCATTACTCTGTCGGTGTCGTTACTCTGCAACTGTTGATTCTCCATTGGTGTTGTTACTCCGCAACTACCGTTACTCTGCAACTACTGATTCTCTGCCAGTGTTGTTACTCCGCAACTATCGTTACTTTGACGATGTTGTTACTCCGCAACTATCATTACTCTGCTGGTGCCGTTACTCCGTAACTGCCACTTCTCTGCCATCGTCATTACTTCGTCATTGTTGTTACTCACTGTTACTATTACTCTTTGCTGCTGTTACGCCCTATTGACGTTACTCCCTCATACATTTTGTTGTTACTCCACCATAAGGTAGGTCCCCAGGTACGTCTCCGTCGAATTTTATGGATTTAATTAAAATATTCCAAAAATACATCCAAACATGTTGTGGCCAGCCGTAATTAAGTTGGGGGGGAACCGTCATAATAAACGATGGCGTACCATGAAAAAGCATTCATGACACATGATCCTCACCAAACAGAATCCAATTATTTCGGTACTTCATAATCATAACTTTGATATGTTGAAATGCGTATTCGTATGCGCTGAGTCATAATCAATCACCTTCCCAACACGCTGCATTAAATCTCTGAAATATCCAATAGTACCACCACAATCTGTCATCATTTTCAAAACGTACTAGTATTGTTTCATTCGTTGTCCCCAAAAGAGACCATGACATTATTTCAATTGCCAATGGTTTGGAGCCCTGTCATTTTCCCCTACCAGCTAACTACATTCGTTGTGATGACCCTACCTCTACAACAATGGGTGGATGATTTGTGTGGCATGAGCCTAAAGATACAACAAAAATTTGGAACAATTAGGAGGTATGGCAGGTCTTTGAGAATGCGGGCTGGAATGTTTACTTTGACAGGTTGAAAGGGTAAAACGAAGAAATTACGGCAGAATTTGCACTCAACTTGAGAGAAGAAAGCTCTCGTGTCTGCGGAATTGAAATCCCTGTGACAGAAGAAGCCATTGCAGAAGTCAGTGGACTCCCTCAAAATGGACAACGATGGTTTTCAAGAAGGACTGTCCTTCCGGAGTTTCCTGAAGCCTTTTTACAGGTGAGAGAAAGCATCATGCAGAAGGGTCGAGGATACGACCGAAACTCGCTACCGCATCCATGGGAAGAAGTAGCAGAGTTTGTCATGAAATATATGACTTGTGAAGGGAGATACTCCACCATATTCAAATACCATCTCCGAATACTAGCTCACCTCCGATTTCCCCAAGCAAAGGCTTTCTCACTAAATGTGACTTATTTCTTACTGAGAAGCCTTAACCTAATGCCACATTCGGCTTAGGAGTCGCGACAGGTATTGGCAGTCCTCATCCACCATGGGATGGTTCAACTATTAGTAATGAATGCCATCAGATGAATCCCAATCCCGTGGGAGCTGTTTCAGGATTCCACAGAGGAAGAATTAGCAGCCGCTGTGGCTGCTAGGGAAGATAGACCAGAAGCCACGGAGGACGGAAAATGTAGGAGAAGATGATTATGTTGACCAAGAGGAACCGGAAGAGATGGAGATGGAAGATGAAGAATTTGAAGAAGAGGCTACTCCCCAAGGGCAAGCCGAAACCATGGAACCAATGGAAGATGCAGAAGTTGACATAGAAAGGCCCACTAGTACCACGGCCGAGGCTGTCCCACAAGAACCAACCTTGCCTATGGAACTAGTAGAGCAATTTGATAGCATGATAACCACAAAAGTAGGGTCACAACAAGAAGGAGTGGTTGAATTAGTTGATATTGCGACCGAGGGTACCCCACAAGGACCTCCTGCCACCATGGAGCGGATGGAGGAGGATGACCCGAATGAAGAAGAGGTCATGACCACCCCAACCATAGAACCCATGGAAGAGGAGGAACGAGGACAAGAAGGGCTCGAAGCAAGGGAAGCCATGGAACCTGTGGAGGAAGTGCTGGGAGAACTAGGGTGTGAGGTTGGCGCTGACCCACAAGAACCAACATCGACCTCGGGACCGAACATTGAAGATCTCTACTAGTTCTCCTTTGTCTCCTTTATTCCAAGAGGAGCAAGGTGAAATCGTTCCCCTCGGTACACAAAAGAAGATCTCTCCATTCCTCAAATTTTGAAGTTATCAAAAAAAACACAACCATGTGGGGTGGATGCTACTCAGGCGACAAGCACTTCGGAGCCTGAAAAGAGAAAAGAGGTAGAGGTCCCTAAGACTGGGCAACCAGGAAGGATTCCAACAGACACATTAGCGGGAGAGCATCTCACAAGGGCACCACCGGTCGCGGTGAGCATGCTACAAGAGGAAATAGCTGTTGTCGAAGAGGAGGAACCAAGTGAAGCGGTCCCGACAAATGAGCCAATGGAAGAGCCAGGCGAGAACATCATCAGACTCCCAGTCAAAAAAAAACATCAGCTACAGTTTAAAGAGACAATGCGTCTTAATATGGAGGTCAGGAAACTAAGGAAACAGGTACACAAAATGCAGAAGCGGATGAAGAAATACAAGCAGCAAGCTAGAAAGTCCAAGGCCATAGGAGTAGAAGCAGAGACTCAGATGGACCAGGTAGCCATAACCTCTATTGCTACTCAAACAGACCCGATCGAGCGATTGTTTGAAGACCGTGAGTATGCCTTAACGCTCGAAGTGCAGACTTGGAAGTCTACTACAACTCAGTATCAAAATGAGGTCATAAGAACTCAGGAACTATCCTCCACAACTATTTTTGAATATGTGAAGCGTATAGACATCATGAGATTAATGAATGCGAAGCAACAACTCAAGATGGAGCAGCTGGAAAAACAAGTGGTAGAGCTGAAAACCGATGAGCAGATGTTTAATTTGGCGCAAGAGGTGATGGCATGTTGCCCCCCTGCTTCTTGTTACTCTTTATTCTTACATGAACGTTTTCTTTTATTCTGCATGGAGAACATAAAAAATGAGATTAGTTATAAAATAGAAAATGGTGTACAATTCCTCCGAATAATGAGGCACCATGACGTGCCAACTCAACATTTGATGTGTGAATTTTACCTTCATGGGTATCTGTTGCACCTGGATAGAGAATTCAATCCGGTCCCATATGTGGGGTACATTCATTTAAGGGCCCTCACCTCTTACACTTTCAACCAGATTAGTTGACAGAAGGCTTTTAACACATTTGAATCTAATCAGGTTACAAAGCCATTTATAGTGAGAGGATAACATGAGAGATCAATCACCATGTTCAATAAACACAACACCTTTTTCTGAATTGAGGGGAATAGAGACAGAATGCTGAGGACACAAAATTGGTGCCTTAATCTTTGTGTCAAGAAATTAGTCACATTTCAAGATGAGGCCCTTGATTGCTGTCAGAAAAGGTGGATGATGGCACCTACAGTTGTCCGGAACAAGGAACCTTTTGGGGCACCAAATTTTGCACGAGTACTCCCCAGAGTGCCCAGATATGTGGCATGTGTCCGAACATGCAGGGTCCAATGGATGGGAATCTGGTTTCATTTTCCCACTATTTGGTTGCTAGTAGAAAATTACACTCCAGCATATATTGTCTCGGAAGATTGGTGGAAAGAAGTCCTCCTTTCAGACGGTTTTAAAGTTCCAAGGATAGAGATGGCTGGAGAATATGATCTCGCCCATTTTCAGGAAGCCAACAGTCTGCAAAATCCAGACCTGTGGAGGCGGAAAACTGCATGAGGGCATGTAGAAGGCTAGTTGGGGGGAGATGTTGGGCACCAAATCGGGCTATCTTTCTGCTGCATTTCCATTACCCTTTTTGACCTTTTTGCACTTATTTACCTATGTTTACTATGCTAAACCTGTAAGGTAAATACCCCTGCCTTGTCTATTGGAATATTTTATTAATGAAATAAATTCGCGGAGTTTTACCTATTCGCGACACTAAAACAAATGTTTGACTGTAGCTTCTAGAGAATAGGAACCAAGGCTTCAGTATCCCACAATAGATCCGCTATTCACAACAATGACCAAGCCATAAGGAGGCTGTGCAACTAGAGTCACAGATCCCTGAACCATTCTTGGGCATCTCACTGATCTTGTCTATCTAGTATTGGTGTTGTTCCAACTAATGTATATTTCTAGGGATACGGTTACCATGTTTTGGGGAAATAGGTTGTTCTCCCTCTCCATGTATAAAAGACAATTTATTCCTATAACTGGGAAGGTCCCCATTGAGATTGTAATAACCCTTTTCAGATTTATAAAACATTATCTATTTTGTTGTCTTCATCTTCGCTATGACTAACGCAACCCTGATCAGAGAGATGGGCCCGCTCTTCTGATTAGGTGCTGTGTCTTTCTGTGTGTATTATTTATCAGTTTATGCTTGCTGTTACAGTGTTTTGATTCTTATGATTGCTTTTCAGAAGTTGTAATTAATCCAGTTTTACAACAACGTTTTGAATCTTAATCGTGAACCCTTGGCCAGAATGGATGATGCTCTTGCCCCTACATATACCTTGCGCGTTGCCTTGAAATAATACACACCCAGATTGATAAATTAATGTAGGAAAAAGGGTGAATAAATCATTCATACCTGGACCCCAACATCACTGCTCTTTGTTCAGTTAGTTAACTGAAGACTAGTTGACTAGTTCACTCAACTAGGTGGCAGTTCACTCCCGTAACTACCTAAGAGACTAGACTAGGTGGAAGTTCACTCCTGTAACTATTGGTGTGTGTCTAGATCACTCTAGACCACCACTATGATGCATTGGTTCTCCTCCAGTGCACACTCATTGAGTTATACAGAGTATATCATGTGTAAATTATTCATTATTCACAACGGTTAATGAGAATTATTTCATTCTTTCTCTCCTTCTTCTTCTTTCTCCAATTCTCTCTACAAATGTGTGTATTATTGTTTATCTAGATATATTCTATTTAGGTTCAACACATTTACATGGTATCAGAGCCGACAGACTGATAAGCAAAAGCTACACCAAAAAATTTTGCAGGTACAAAAGATTGAAGACAGCTGAAAGATGAATTTCCAAAAAGAATTCATTCTTACACCTTACAACTATTTTGCATGGAAGGATAAAATAACCATTCATCTCCAAACCAAAGGTTTGTATAGGTTAACCTTTAATACAGATACCGAACTGACATTAGCCATAGAAAAATACAAGTACTTAAATCGCATGGATGAGGCACTAGGAACAATTTGTAGTCTTATTTCTCCCGATCTCCTTTTTCATATATCTTTCTGTAAGACTCCCAATGAAGCCTAGAACACCTTGGAAGGGATATTTAGCAAATAGGATTATATGAGGGGACACATGATGGAGGTGGATCTTCTCACATTGGATCCAAAAATCTTCGAGAATATCAAATATTTCTTTACAAAATTCAAGGATTTATTGTCGCAACTCAAAGCTTCCGGGGTTGATAAATCAAAGGAGGAGAAACAAATGGTTCTCACCATTCTGTCCAATATTGGTCTTGAATTCTTTGTATTTGTATCCACATTCCATACTGTTAGATTCGCCTCTGGAGCTACCTGGAAGATGCCTTCTCTTGAGGACTTTATCGAATCCTTGACACAAGAGAAAACCAAGCTCATTAACATGGGAACAATCAAAGGCCCAAGGGAGCATGAACTCACTGTGCATGATGGAAGCCACAAATATAATACATATAAATATAAACATAAACAAAAATATCATGCACATCCGAAGAAGGAAGGGTACACAAAACCCTTCACCGATGCCTCTGGATCGAAAGGGGAAAAGGGAAGAAAAGGGGAGAAATGTGCATACTGTCACAAAGGATTCCATTAAGAATCCACATGCATGAAAAAAAAAATAGATCTGATGTCTCAAATACTTCAGAAAAACAACCTTGGAGATCTCATCCCCGAGGGTGCCAAGAAGAAGAAGCCAAAAGATCTGAATTCCAAGAAAGGCAATTCTAGCCATGCCTTGATTGCCATCAAATTCTCTCCCGATGCTTGGATCATTGATTGAAGAGAATCACATCATATGGATACATCAAAATCAATATATTCTTCTTTGGATTCATGCAAAGGTCCTCCTATTCTGATGGGGGACAACTCTTCTGTCGAAGTCACTGACAAAGAAAGGATTGAACTCACCAACGGAAGCTTCGAGAATGTGTTGCATGTTCCCAAGATTTCTGTCAACCTTCTCTCTATGTATCAGATGACAAATTTCGGCACCGGAAAGAAATTCATATTCACACCAAATTCCATGGACATCTACGACATGCAAACCAACTCTAGGGTTTCTATCGGTGAGGTAAATCATCAGTCTAGATTGAATACATTTTCTGAATTCATTGAACCTAATTATGCTTTACTGCTTACTCATGCTGATGAAAGTAGTAGGATATGGCATGAAAGGTTTGGACATTTGAATTTCAGATACATGCAATAGCTTATCAAGCAAATATTGATTGATGGTCTACCAGGTATCCATTTCTCCAAGGGAGTGTGTGAGGGATGTATTCTCGGAAAACACCCTCAAGAGAAATTCGACAAAGGAAAGTCTCCGCGAGTTTATGCACCTTTGGATCTGATCCACGGTGGCCTTATGGGTCCTTTTCTGCATCCATCCATCAGAAAAGAGAGGTTTGTTCTCATTATTGTTGATGATTTCTCATGTTTTACTTGGATCTACTTTCTCAGGAAAAAATCCGAGGTCTTTCAACACCTCAAAGATTTCAAAGACCTGGTTGAGACACAGTCCGGAAAGAAGATGAAAGTCCTCCGAGCTGATAACAGGTGAGAGTATGTAAATCATGAGATCCATAATCTTTTCCATGATGCAAGGATTTATTTGCAGCACATAGTTCCCTATACTCTACAACAAAACGGAGTTGTTGAGTGGAAAAATAGATCTCTAAAGGAGATGGCATCTTGCATGCTACATGCAAAGTCACTACCATAGAGAACATGGGCCGAAGAACTTAATTGTGCAACATACATCCAAAACATATCTCCCTATAGATCTGTCAAGGATAAGACCCCCTATGAGGCTTGGAGTGACCTCAAACTGGAAGTGACCCACTTTCGCATTTTTGGTTCACATGCATGGGCCCAGATTCCCTCTAAAAAGAGGAAGGCACTTGATCCACAAAACACTGAGTGCCTTTTTGTTGGATACCCCGACACTCTGAAGGGATATAGGATTATTGATATTTCCTTAGACTGACTCATCATTGACTGAAGTGTCCAATTCAAGGAAAGTGTATCACATGCACCTCAACAGCCGCATGCAGACACCTTCATTCTTCCACCTGTCCGAGATGATGAGCATGCACATGCCGAATCTACTTCAGATGAGAGTTCTTATTCAGAGGACTCAGATGATTCAAATTCATAGTTAGTATAGTTAGATGCAGAGTCAGAGAATCTAGATGCAGTTGCAAAGCCATAATAGAGGCCTAAGTGGGCACATACTACTCTTCAGGATGCAAGAGATCTCATTGGTGATCCAACCGATACTAGGAGGACTCGATCTGATTTCAAGGATCCTCATGTTTCAATTACTACCACTAAACCATTTCCCTCCAAGAATATTTTCTTGGTTCATTATTCAGATCCACAGTCTTATGGCGAGGCTGCTGGAAATCCCTTTTGGGAATCTTCCATGCAGGAGGAGTACAACTCCCTCTTCGAGAACCAAACTTGGGATCTGGTTCCCCTTCCTTCTGGGAGGAAACTTGTCAGATGCAGATGGGTCTACAGGACCAAGAGCACAATGGATGGATATATTAGCAGATACAAATCTAGGCTTGTTTCCAAAGTCTTTCAACTGGTTCATGGTATTGACTATGATCAGACCTTCGCTCCAGTAGTGAAGATGTATTCCATACGATTGGCACTTACCATTGCGGAAGCCAAGGGATGGGAAGTCCATCAAATGGATGTGAAGAATGCATTTCTTCATGGTGATCTCTCTGAGGAGATCTACATGGAGTAGCCCTAGGGATTTATGTAGGACTCATCTTTGGTCTGTCGACTGAAGAAGTCCCTTTATGGCCTCAAGAAGGCTCTGAGGGCATGGTATGCCAAGATGAAATCCTACCTGTTGTCATAGAACTTTATACATTGTAAATCAGACCCGAATGTCTACATGCTCAGGATGACTGATTCACTTCTACTCTTAGTTCTGTATGTTGATGATTTGTTGATCACCAGTTGCTCGACTTCAGTGATTGCTGCAGTCAAGATGATTCTATATGATAGGTTTTTTATGACGGACATGGGTCCGCTACACTTCTTCCTTGGAATCAAGATCATTTAGGATGCACCAGGCATCAAACTGTCTCAGGCCAAGTATGCATGAGATATCCTTGATATATTTCACATGTCAGACTGCAAGTCTGCTTCGACTCCTTTCCTATCAGGAGTCAAAATTGAGGATGGCGGGGAGACTCCATTGGTTGACAACACACTGTAAAGATAGCTAGTGGGGATCTTGTTGTATCTCACACACTCCAGACCAAACCTCTCCTATGAAGTTGGCGCAGTTTCCAAGTTCTTGTAGGAGCTACATTGGCTAGAGTGGAAGGATGAAAAGCGTATCCTTCAATACATACAAGGCACCATCACCTTTGAGATTCATTATGCAGTAGACTCTACATTATATCTCATCGGGTTTACTAATTCCGACTGGGATGGCGATAGTACTGATCGCAAGTCCACATATAGTTACTCACTCAGACTTGGTTCCAAGCCTATATGTTGGTCGAGAAAGAAACAAGCTGCCATTTCTCTATCTTCAGCTGAGGCAGAGTACAAAGGGGTAGTTAACATAACCACCTAGGCTATGTGGCTACAACATTTTCTCACTGAGTTGGGCATTCAGTTTCATCAACCGATCGTCATCTGGTGTGACAACCATTGCACTCTGAATTTCTACAGAGATCTAGTTCAAAGGAAATAGATGAAGCACATTGATATCCACATGCACTACATTCAGGACTTAGTAGACGAGGGGATCATCGACTTACAATTCTATCCTTCAGCAGAACAAAAAAGAAACATCTTCACCAAGACCTTCACTGAGCAGAAGTTTCATTCTCTTCGAAGTTGTCTTGGAGTGAAGGACATAGTTGCCTAGCAATTGTAGTTCTTCTTTTTACATACATTATACCTTGAGGAGGGGGGGTCTCCCATGAGGTTTTCCCTCTTTCCTCACTTTATTGCAGTGTATATTTTGTGTTTGGGTACCTAACATGGCCTAGTTGTCGGGACCCATTCTTTATTTTCACCATAGTGATGTTTAGGGGGGGTGTTGGAGTTACTTCACACACACCTAGGATTTATTTTTCCTAAGTTTTTTCCTTGTTTATTAGTCATAATTAGTCATTATCCAGTCTCCTATATTTTAGGGGAGAATATTCCACCAGGAGAATATTCTCTTTCAGTTGACTCTTCAGTTTGACTAGTTGAGTTGAGTTTAGATGCTGCATTGGTTTTGTCACCATGCAACATTGGGATCATCACCATCTAATGCACACTTTCCTTGGGATCATCACCAGAATGGAACATTACCCTTGATTTCCTGAGTTAACTCCTCACCACTCTTTGTTCATTCAGTTAACTGAAGACTAGTTGACTAGTTAACTCAACTAGCTGGCAGTTCACTCCTGTAACTGCTTGAGAGACTAGACTAGGTGGCAGTTCACTCCTGTAACTATTGGTGTGTGTCCAGATCACTCTAGAACACCACTATGATGCATTGGTTCTCCTCCGGTGCACACTTATTGAGTTATATAGAGTATATCATGTGTAAATTATTCATTATTCACAACGGTTAATGATAATTCTTTCATTCTTTCTCTCCTTCTTCTTCTTTCTCCAATTATCTCTCCAAATGTGTGTATTATTGTTTATCTAGATCTATTATGTGCAGGTTCAACAAATTTACAAGTAGGAGGCTTCTAGGAGCATGATCAAAGGTAATGACTCTTTGGATATTTATCCGAGTGAGATGGAAGGGATAGCTTTTGTGTTAGAGGGAGTAGCCAATCAGGTGGATCAAAGAGAAACCATGATACAAGATCTGGTAGCGAAGAGAGAGCCAACTCCAAGTGGGATAAGTACCTTCCTTGCCAAGAGGGAGTGTTTATGTTAGTGGTAGCATCAGACAGGTACTTCCGCATTGGCATGTGTCTAGCATGTGGAAGTCTTCGAAAGCCTTGTAGCCTTAAGTTTACTTTAGTTAAAAGGAATTAATTCAAGTAAAAGTTTTTTTATTAGTTAATTGAGTTATATAAGAAAAGTGCTAAAAGTAATTAACATGTAATCAATGAAATCTAAATCTTAAGTGAGTGTGAGAAGTAATCTCAACAGTCAATCACTTTGGAGATTAGAAATAGATTGTAACTCATAATTATAAAAGCAAGGCTAGGGTGAAGGAGGAAGACACTTGTGTGAGATACACTTATGAGAGACTTTGGTGAGAGATCAAGGTCGAGACTTTTTGTGAGATTCCAAGGTCGAGGATAGCAAAGGAATTTTTCTAGTGTGAGGAGTGTAGAAGCAAAGGACTTTTTCTTACACAATAGTGAGGATATCTCACTAGTTGAGTGAAGAGATTTCATCCAAGTGTTGATGCAGAGAGGGTTGGATCACGAAGGACCATGATTTAATATCTTGGATAGGTGGAGAAGGACTCTCAACTAGAGGTCATATAGGTCAAGGAGAAGAGAGAGTAGAGGCAGCCATAGGTGGGTTTTAGCTGATAGAAGCCAGAGGAAAGCATAGCTTCGTACGTAAGTTTTCGTACATAGTTTTTGTAAATGTACGTGGGTCTTAGTGGAGACAGTCATGTATGTACATAGTTTTTTTGAAGGAAATGTGTGCTCGGGAAACATGTTGGTACAGGTTCATATAGTAGCACATGCATTGCCAGGTTTGTATGCAGTGTATATTCTCTTAGTGGACCATTTTCCCTGTTACGAGAGCCATTTTTTGACCTTAATAAAAGTATCTTGGAACTAGTTTTCCCACTGAGTTTCTTTCCAAGGGTATATACCCAAAAATATTGGTGTATTATGTGTAACATTTTGGTTTCCTTGTTTATGCTTCCATTGCATGTTTAGTTGATTACTCAGTTGTGCTTTTAGTAGATAAAGTGATTTTATTTTGAACTAATTGTCGAGTGTTGGGTTGAAATGGTAAAATCAACAAGAATCACGTAAATATTGTTGAGTTGATGGATTTTAACAAATGGGTTTTGTCCAGAACATGATTTTGTTCACCTTATATGTCCGATCAATCCTTGTGTGTCATGGGATGCCCCTCTCTTTCCATTTTTAGCAATACATATGCCTATGCCACCCTTTATAAGATGGATTTTTTTTATGCCTTTGTTATTTGCCAAAATTTCAACGTGGTATGTCAAGTACACATAATAACAATCAATTTTATCCCTTGTTATACTTTTGGTCCCTGGACCTTGTGCATTGGGATTCGTGAAATTCCTTCCAAAATGTGAAATGCTATGAACCGTGAGACTACCATGTTGAGAATTGTAAATGAATACTACACCATGTCCAAGAAGATGCATACATAATCTATGACACATGGCCATGTGGGAAAGACATAGTTGCACATAAAACCATGAGCACAACAATCCCTACATAGTGCGATCACCCCTACAAAATGATTGGTTTCCGTAAACCATGTGTTCTAATAGATCCATCTCAAGACCTCCAATATTATCCAAGATGAAGGGAATTGAGAGTGGGGACTAGAGGAAATGGGCATGGATAAACATCAAAGGTCTAGGACACCATATACATAATCATTTACATAACCTACAAGGCTTTAGGACTTGCATCTACCTTGGTCTTACAATGGTGTTTTCTTGAAAAAGGTAGAGTACCTCCTAGAAGGTAATAAGACCATTATGATTGGCCTCCTTTTAGCTAATTTATATGGAATGATTTTGGAAAAGAAGATCAATATATGGCTAGAAATCCACAGAAAAAAAGCTAAAGTCCAGGATGGGTTTAAGAGCTATCATTCAACTATGGATCACCTTGTTATGCCTAGGCTAATTGCGGAGGAGTGTCACAATAATAAAACCAATCTTTTATGTTGTTTCATTGAATTTTGAATTTTTTTTACATGGTGCCCATAACTAATCTTTGGAATATATTAGAATACAAAAAAGTTCCTTTCGAGTTGAGATTTTCCATGATGAGGTTGTATGAGAAAAATTATTACCAAGTTTAGGAATACTTAGGGTGAATCAAAATAAATTAATTATAATGTATGAGTTAAGAAATGTTTACCCCTATCCCAAACCCTTTTTGGCATATACATCAAGATGCTAGAGGGTTTTTTGGAAGAAGCAAGTTGTGTTGGCCTAACTATAGCTACTATAGGCATCATCCTTATTCCTTTCAATGATGATATTGTTCTCATGGAGATGAGTCCCTATGATTCTGACAAGCAACTAAAAATTCTCAAGGATTTTTGCTCTAGTATGGATACGACTGTTAATACTTAAAACATGAAGGTTATGATAATTAAATCCAAAAAGATCACTTATGCTAATTTGTGTATGTAAACAACAGTTTGGAGAAGTGACTTTATACAAATATATAGGAATCAATCTTCTTCACAAGCTTAACTAGAACTAGAGCATTGAGAAACCGATAAAAGGAGGGTGGAAAGCTTATTATGGACTTGATAATTTTAATTATATTTTAATTATTGTCTATTATTTATTAGATTATTATTGTATAATCTATATCTCTATTAAACATTATCACTTTGTAAAGTAAATAATTCTTAATCACTACTAATTTTTAGGTTTTTAGCCGACCTAACTAGTTCTCTAGGGTTTGTGATCTCTGCTCTTTTTATTTATTTATATGCTAGGTCTCCCTCTTCTCCTATATGAATACTTTTCATGATGGTGGATCTGGCTGGTGATCTGAAACGATGACAATCAAAATGATGACTGTGGACTTTCTTAGCAACTCTGTAAAGAAAATCCTCTTCGAGACTATCATCACTCATATTATGTTATGTGGTTGTGAATTTTGGGGCTGCAACATATCTAGGGAATCATGGAGAAATATAGAACACAACCAAAAGTGTTTTATAACTTATAATCTCAAAATCAAAGGCAATATACCCTATCCTATCCTATTCATAGAAGCGAGTATTTCCCCATTGAGAGCATGACTATGACATGGTACATGTTACCATCCAAACTAGAATAACTACAAGGTATTAGATTTCTATGGTATAAACATAGGGGATAGGTTCCCAATGTCACCACAACACCTTTTAGTTTCCTTTTTTAAGCCAAACTTCTACGCTAAGAGGCTTTGGGAGGCTTCCCACAAAGTGACATTTCACCACAAAGAGTATCAAGACTAGTGCCTAAACAGAGTACACTAGGTGAAGGTAGAATTTATTGCTTTTATTTTCTTTCTAAAGTAAAATATATTTAAAAAATTAAAGTGACCAAACAACAAGCTAACTTATCCTCAATCCTCAAAATAATGACCAAATAAAGTGCTTGAGAGAGGGGTGAATGTTCTTACCACTTTCCAGATGATTTTCTATATGAATACCTTGATCAAAGTGGTTGGAAATGAGATATTTCCTCACTATCCTATTATTTCATACCTAAAAAATAGAATAAAACTCAGAAACCAACAAGGAACTTGGCCTTTTAAGGCCTCCCACTAGTGCAAAAATGGACCAGATCGATAGAAATGTGGGTATGGAGAGTAGGGAAGCAAGGTATAAGTGTATAGAATGCCCCAATAGCCTTCATATCTTCTATAAAATTAATTCCCAATAAGATGGAAGTTAATTTTGCAGAATTGGGGTTCAAACCCCCCCTAGGGTCAAAACCCAAAATTTGTTGCAACCACTAAAATTTGATTGTTGGGTTGTAGTTTTACTCTATATTGACCGAAAAATAAAGATATGTCATATAAATCGGATCTATAATGAAATTAGAAGGGTTTATGAGGTGAAAACTTACAACATGCACCTTTTTGAATGTCCACAATAATGTAGATCTGAAGATTTTCCTTGTTGTTATAATGCATACCTACACACTATTTCTTAATAAAACCATTGTAATATGTGTTCAATTAATCATAAAACTCAAGGGACTATATATATTGGGGTAAGGAAGTTCCCCAAGTGACAAAAATCCCAAGATCTACTAGCTTTAGAGATATAGAAATAAAAAGGAAAGCTAGGGTATGATTATTTTTGTATTTTTATAATAAAAGATGATTTTAAAATATTTGAAGATTAAATGGTTGAATAAATTGCGATATTATTTTTACCTTTAACTCTTACCTTTAGATGTCTCTTAGTTTTTTCAATTGTGACCCCGTAAACTTAAGATTGGACTGGATGGATTTCGAGACGATTGGGTTTGGAGTGGAAGCACTACTGCCCCTAATGTTAGAAATTCACCAATAAATGGGCTCCTCCTTGGATTTTGGTAGGAGAGATCCTCTACAAGATGGTCTCCAAGACATTCAATCAACTAGAGTCAAAGTGATAATAGACCAATTGGTTGAAGATACTCTCAAAGGAGTTGGTCCAACAACTTGGGTGTATTACACTTGGATCCCACAAAGAAAGTAATGAGACAAATGTTTATCTTCTTTCTTCCACATAAGTATGTAGCCCCTCCATGGATCGATTGATTATCTATCTCAATTCTCCTAAGGAACCCCTATCAAATCATATCTAAAATAATCCAAGACCAAGAAAAACAAACATTATAGTAGACAATCCACAATGACACAAGAGAATTGAATTCTAAAAAATGGAATTATGATATCACAAAGTTTCAACAATGCCATATGATAAGAGGGGCTAGCCTTATATAGATTTTACTGTAATGACTAGTTTCTACCTCCCTCATAAAATAATATTTGTCTTTGTATGTTCATCCACAATTGGTTGGAGGCTAAACCATTGAATATATTTTTTTATTACATAACTCCATGGTCAAAATGGGATAAGTTACATTTTTAGATTGTTTGAGCAATTGATTTGTCCACATAAGAGGTGTGACCCATAAGGAAAGAGGTCATATGGTGCTATATGAGGCTCGATTTTGGGTGGAAGAGCTCCAACATTCTACTTAGGGACAATTTTATCTTGAAGAATGAGCTCAAATGGTCACAATTTGTCCACTTTGACTCCAACTTCTAGCTTGACGAATTAATGGAGGTTACAATTTGTCCCAAGAGGGAGAAATTGGTCATTTGATGAATAAAATTAATTATTTTGCATGTAGAGAAGGAATCTTTGACTTGACAAAATTATTCCAATGCTAGAAGACCCCAAACGTTCAATTCTTTGACCATTTGACCTTGAAATAAGATCCCAATGAATTTTTAGAAGGAGTAGGATGATTTTCTCTTGGGAGGAAATATCTCCCTCTATATTCCTTCAGTGAAAATTCTGCAATATGGGTTTTTCTCGTGATTTTTTTCTCGTCATTTTGAACCCATGTTGCATTTTTTCCTCAGGGACCACTGCCTCAAAATACGTGCAATGATGAAAACTTCGTGAGATTTCCATGTTGAGAATAAAATGACAGTGCACCATGGTCAAGACATGCCTACAGACTCAATAGAAAATAACCATGTGGGAAGGTATAGGTGTGCATGGAATGGACCAGACTATGCCCCACAAACTGCAATCACCCCTACATAGGAATTGTGGCTCCACACAATCATGTCTCCCAATAAATTTGTTCCAAGGACTTCAATCCTATCCAGAACATGAAGAGACGTTGAGATGGGGACATAAGGGGACTAATCATGATCGGACTAAGTCTAGGAGTCCACTAAAAAATCATCCACTATAGTTTACATGGATTTAACCTACATCCTTGGGCTTACAATGGTGTAGCCAAGTGAAAATATAGGATACTTCCTAGAGAGGTAACAATTGGCTCCAACTACAAGCCACTTGCTCTTCGTGAGAGGATGTGAGAACCCTAGAATATTCACCTGTAAACTAAAACAATCTCAAAGAAAACATGAAATGATAAGAGAGGGAGTAAGACATGAAGCCTTATCCCTTCCTAGAAAGAATAAATAAAACAAAACCAAAATGAATCTAGTCTATGAAATAAAATGTTGAAATGAAAAATTGAAATGAAAAGTTAAACTAATGCTCATGATAGAGCTTATTCCAACAAGCCAAAATTTCAACTAAAATTAACAAAACAAAATTTCAACTATATTTCTATAGTACACGATGCCCCTGATAGAATCATTCGTTACCTAAGTAGAAGAGATTAAGAAGTTTCCCATTGACAAGCAAGGGAATCTTCTCATCGTCCATATGGTTGAGGTAGAAAGAGTTGTTACATGCAATACTTTGAATTTGATATGGGCTAATACAGAGGCTCTCAAACTTACCATGATTACCTGGTTTCTCACCTTTATTGGTCCATAATAATACTAAATCACCTTCCTTGAAGTTGCGCTAGCGATCTTTTGTCAACTTTATTCTTAGTCTTTTCTTGACCCTGAAATAGATGATCATGTGCATGTCTCTATGTCTCATCAAGTTCTATCAATTGGTTGATTCTTCGCTGCAAATCCTCTAGCTTTGTTGAAAACTATTGCAATATCTTTTACACTAGAATCTTTATATGGATGGGTAGGATAACTTCCATTCCATATACTAGCTCGAAAGGGATTTTCCCTGTAGAATCTTTCTTTGTAATCAAATCTTCCTAGAGCACATATTTGAGTTGGCTATCCCAACTCCTCTTGTTACCAACTGTCTTCTTGATGATGTTCATAAAGTTATTAGCACTTGATTTAGACAGACCATTTCCATGTGGGTAATAGTTTGATGAGTGTGTAAAAATGATTCCATACTTGCAAAAAAAGGTGAATAAACTGACTGAATTCAAGGCTTTGGTGTTATCTATTGTGTTTTTTGTTGGAACGCCAAACCTGGTAATGATTCTACCTTCCAAGAAGTTCATGACCACCTCATCTATTGCTTTCTTAGTAGGGATGGCCTCAACCCATCTGGTGAAGTAATTTGTAGTTTTGAAAATCCACTTGTGGCCATTTATAGGGTTGTCCTTGAATTATCCAATGAATTTTATTTCCCATTGTTGAAAAGGTGCCTCGACCACAATTGGTTGTAAAGGCAATGTTGCTAATTTATGTTTCCCTATGAATAACTGACATGGTTGACATTCCCAGAAAATGTTGTGCACATCTGTAAATATGGTGGGCCATCGAATCTTGGAGAGATAGAACTTTACTTCTTTCATAATCTTCACCACTGCAGAAACTTATGACTGCCTACGTCTTGATGATGTCTTCTCTTGCCCTTTTAAAATCTTTTCTCATTATTCTTGAAGTAGTTAGGGTTTGTCTTTCTAGAACTTTCCATGGTTCCTTTTTGGAGTAAATCTCTTTTAATTAATTCTTTATTAAATTCTCATTAATGAATTTATGTCATTGAAATTAGTCCCTTCAAGTAGGACCCACTTATTCCTTTAACAAAGTTTATTTAATAAATTTTATTTTCAAATTTTTGATTTGACTGCCTTTAACAAAAGTGGATTGTGCTTTAATTTTTATAAGTAATATATTTGTCCTTTCAGCGATGGGAAACATTCCATATTCAATATTAATCATCTCATATTTCCAACGAGTCCTCCTGAGCACAATTTGGAGTTCCGTATCTGAATATATGAGCTTGGGAATTTGAGGTTCCAAGTAGATCTATCATCAAACCATAGAATCCAAGATGATTTTTCTTTCAATTTCTAAGAGAAATATAGCCAATTTAAAACCTTTCAACCTATTCCATCATCTTCCTCATTGAATTATCTTTCCAACGAGGTAAAGTTTTCCCAAATCCGACTCTCGTATCTCAAGCTATGGCCTATGGAACAAAAAGACTCAACACTCGTCAATCAAATTTGTGGGGCAATCTGGGCCCTTGATTTAAATTTCGTCCTCCTTCATAAGAATTTTGACTTTTTTTAATAAAATGTTTATCCCAAATGCAAGGGATTTTTGGAGAGTTCATGGTATATAATAAAAAGTATGTTATACACTTAATGTGAGTTAAGGAGAGACTATGGAAACTTGAACTCAACCCCTTAGAAAATTAGTGAATAATTAAATATTTAAATCACCCAGTCATCCTCCACCTATGCCCAGTCAACAAAAATTTAACACCCAATCAAGGCTTGGTAAGAACCCTGTCAACAACACGTCGGTGCCCAATAATAGCCCACATGTCACAGTCTAACAGGGTGCCACATGTCATAGTGTAACTTGTTTCCATGTGTCATAATATGGTTGGATGGATAGGGTGTCATGTGTCATAGTGTAATTGGGTAGATAAGGTTCCACATGTCATGATCTCACTGGTTAATGGTATAATGGTAAAAATTTAGGATAAATGGTTAAGTAAGGGAAATGGTGGATGAGAGGTGGGGAGAAAAATCATGAGGGAGGA
>SNQJ01S0030414.1:40415-55003 GCA_010110895.2 Picea sitchensis | reverse complement strand
TTGTGGTGTATTGGTGTAACTCTTATACTATTGTTCATTTCTCATTGGATATAGTTGAATGGTTTAAGTATAAGTTGAAAAAGGTTTTAAATTGTACTTGATATTGATTCACCCCCCTCTTAGTATCAACAACTTGGAAGTCCATTCAAATTTCACACCCTTCTTTTGCAAAGAAGTGATTGTACTTTCAATCTTTGAAAACCCTTTTATGAATGTTCAATAATAACTAGCAAGACCCATGAATGATATGACCTCTGTCACATTCTTTGGTGTTGGCCATCCTCTAATGGACTCTATCTTCTCAAGATCAACTTCTATCCCTGTTGTTGATATTATATACCCCAAGTAGTGAATCTTTTTTTGATAAAAGATTCACTTACTTAGCTTAGCATACAATCTATGCTCTCTTAAAACTTGCAACACCATTATTAAATGTTGCTCATGTTCTTCTTCTGATTTATAATAGATGAGTATATAATCTAAGAACACAATTAAAAACGTGTCCAAGTATTCCCTAAACACTCCATTCATCAGGCACATAAAACCTATCGGGGCATTTGATAGCCCAAATGGCACTACCGTGAATTCATAATTCCCATATCGTGTTCTAAATGTTGTCTTGTTGATGTCTTATTCATTTATCCTTACTTGATGATATCGTAATTTCAAGTCGATCTTTGAAAATATTATCACACCTTTCAGTTGATAAAAAATAACTGGGGCTCCATCCTTCTTATTCACAAAACAAACAGGGGCTCCACAAGGTGACACAATTGGGTGTATATACTCCCTTTTTAAAAGTTCTTCAAGTTGCATCTGTAACTCGTTTAATTTTGGTGTACCCTAATTTTGGTGTACCCATTTTGTATAGTTTCTTAGACACTGGGGCAACTCCTGGCACCAAATCAGTAGATAAATCAGTGTCTCTCTTTGGTGGAAATCCTAGAATTTCTCAAAAATCATCTTCAAAATACCTCAAGGCCGGATGGTATTCAATTCTTTCCACTTTGTATTTGGCTGCCTCCTCCATATGGGCTGCAAACATATGACACCCTTTCCTGAAGCTATTCTTCATCTGCATAGATGAAATCTCTCTAGCATCTACAACTATTGGAATTCCTTGAATCTTCCCTTGCTTCCCTTCCTCATCAAGACATGTGATTGTCTTGTTGTAACAATCTAGGACAACATGATGTTTTTTATACCAATCCATACCAATTAGATAGTCATATGAACCCAATGGTATGATGTTTACATCTACCTGTGTGTTGAGTCCATTTATGTCTATTTGACAATCTTTAACCAACTCATTGATCTTTCTCTTAAGCCCCATGGCTAACTGAACTAACCAACATTTCTCATGCTTACTTCTTTGCAAGTGAAATATTTCAACAAAGTTATCATTTATGTAACTATGGCTAGCTCCAGAATCAATTAAAATTTTTATGGGTTGGTTATCAATCTTACCTTCCACTTCGATCATGGGTGATTGATATTGTTCCTTCTTTTTGTCTAAGGCTACATAAATCCTTGGCATTCTTCCTCCCATGTCTTCCACTTTCTACTTTGTGAGGGAAGTCCCTATATAAGTGATTCCCCTTACATCCCTAACATTGAACAAGTTGCTTCCTTGGCCTTTTCCCAAATGAATCTGCATTCTTTTTCTCATTTTGGGATGTCTGGCCTTGTTGATTTGCTTGGGAGTTATTTCTAAAAAAGGGTGGCTTAAAACCTTTCTGCCTTTGATCCTTTTTCCATTTCATCTTGTCATTCCAATCCTTTTGGAACACTGGCCTTCATTTTCTTTTCTTATAAAGGTTCCTTTCTCTCCTTATGGTTTCTTCCAAGGTCTTGGGGTTATCAACAAAATCTTGTCACTATAGAAGGAGGGTAACCCAATTAGAAACCTTTGGATTTTGACTTTCTCATCCTTGATGAAGTCAACATACTTGAACAATTCAAAGAACCTATTCTCATATTCCTCCATTATCATGGTTCCCAACTTGAGTTCAAAGAACTCTTTCATATTTCTCTTATAGTAATGCTCGGAAAAATATTTCTCTTGGAAATATCCTTTGAACTTCCTCCATGAGATCACTTTCTCATCGAGGTTCTTGGCTTGCTTTAGTTGATCCCACCACATGGTTTCCTTTGCTTGCAAGTGGTAGGTGGAAATTCTATCTTCTACTCGGGATGGGTAATCATGCAGCTGAAAATATTTCTTCATTTCCAACAGTCAGGCCTCAGCCTCTTCTCCTTTCCTGTGTTCACCATTGAAAGTAGGTGGATTTATTTTCTTGAATTCACCTTGCAAGATGTATGCCTTAGGCCTTGTTATTTACCTACGAACAAGAGACACACTTGGGTTGTTTCCTGGTCCTGAACTTGCATGAGTTATTCTAGTGGACCGCCTTGCAAAATGGTGTAACCTTTTCATGCTTCTTGACTACCTATCATTTCCATGATCATCCCTTTTGCTATGGGATCTAGATGTTGATACTTGTCTAGCACTAGCTGCTTGCTTGGTGCCAAAATTCTTATTGACTTGCTTATTCAACATGTTCAATCTCTAAAGTATCTCTTCCTGAGCCTTCATAATTCTTTCATTATCATCCCTGTAGCTTTGCACTTCCCTATGCAGGCTTCTCATAATGACATGCTCTTTCCTATATCTTCTTCCTTTTGAATATGTCTCAACATTCTCCATGATGACATGCAAACCTCTAATATCTTCTTCATGGATTTAATATCCTTGAACATCTTCCATGACTCCATTCCTCATATAAGAACTAAAGTTTCTTTTTGTACCTCTAATTCTGCAAGAAATGTGCATATAATAATTATTGTTAGAAATATGCATAGCATAAAACATTTCATTATATATGATACTGGTTATTTATTCATCGATTTATGAAGGAAATATTGCTCCAATTCAAATTTTTTATTTTCTTAAGGCATTCCTTCGTGAAAACATCTTCCCAACGACTGTACTCATGCCTCAATTTGAATTATGAGTGAAAAGTTACAACAACTACATGTTGCAATTCCACTCTTTTTACTACTACAAAAATCTATTTATTAATTTGTGAGAAATTTAATTTCCCAAATCAAAATTTTGGGTTGATAGGTGTGTTCTACTCCTCAATACCTTTCCAACAACTATTTTTTTTCTCAAATAGAAGCTCCGAGATGAAATTTATGGTCCGAAGAAGTTTAGGTTGTTTTACTCAATTTACTCATGTATGCTACAGGTGTCTTATTTCTCTTCCTACACATTTTTCAGGTGCCCATAACTAAAATATGACTCCAAATCTAACTTATATGGGTCATAATATTTCCATTGACTGCTCCTGTGCCCCAAACGGACTTCTGAGCATATAGTTATGCCCTTTGTAAGTAATATTGGTGCCAAAATTTTACCCTCACTGTTTTGGTTGTAACTTTCTCATACGAGCTCCGTTTCACCAACTATTTAGCTCGTTAGATATCTCTCTTCGAGTTATTTTATTTGAGCTCTAGAGAAAAAGTCTACCTTGGTACACTTTGTTCTTGTTGGTTTTGAATTGCTAAAAATGTCATTTAGGGCCTCAAAAATGCCCCGCAAGTTAATGACCTTCAAAAATATGAAAATTTTGGAAAATTCATTGTTTTACTACTACAATAGTTCTTTAAATATTACCTGTTGATCTCAAATCATGATGCACAAAAATCATTGATATGAAATTGTCAGGCATTGACGATTGATATCATTCTTTGGATGCACAAAACATTTTTCCAAAGCCATCGATCCGACCGTTGGTCGTCAGTCCATTTCCTCCACATCCAATTTTCAAACAACTCTTAAATCGGAAATCGACAATATTTGTTGGTGAATGAAAAAATCCCCATTGAATCTGTCGATTCCTGACCACTGGCCCATTTGTGATCATCGATCCCTGATGACTATCGAACACTTTCCCAAATCGGTCGATTTGACCATCGACCATCGACCACTTCTGTTGGATGATGTGGCAACTGCTGATGTGGCATGACATGTGGATGTTGACGTGGCATGACACATCATTATGAGATGCCAACTTGGGTGACATGGCATGACACATGGAAGCCGATGTGGCATGACATGTGGATGATTACATCATCATCCTCTTTCCCCCATCGACCATTGACCAATTCTCTTGGACAACCCAGACACCTTGTCGACTTTGGTCGACGTTGAACCATCGACATATCAGCCATCGATGACTTATCTTTCTTGATTTGAAATGATTCCTCGAATTTGGTTGAAATCCTACCACTATCCATCGATCATCATCGATTGAAAATACTTCACCGAATTCAGTCGACCCCTGACTGTGGGCCATTGATGACTTTTGTCAATGATTTAAAATATTTCACCGGAATTTGATCGACCCTTGACCATTGGCCATCAGAGGTTAGAGATGTCTTATGGCCAACCCAAAATCTTCATCATTTCAGTTGATTCGTCCATCGGCCTTCGATGATTTCTCTTGGTGAGTTTCCAACACTTTGCTAAATTCATCGATCTGACCATCGATCGTCGGTGGATTCTATTTTTGAACCTCATACTTAGAATTTTTTTTACTTTTATCTAATTGGTCTGGACCATCAATTTTCTCCCTTTCACAACCCTCGATTTAATCTTGTTCGTCGATTTGATCAAACTTTCAAACAGTCAAAACATTAAAATTTTTTTAAATTTCTCATAGTGAATCCCAGTCGTCGATCTCGAGTTCAAAAGAGATCTCAGTCGTCGATCTACCAAACTTCCTATAACTCTTCAAGCGACCATTAAAACTCGAATTTTGACCATTCCAAGTCGAATTTTGATTTGCAAGTTTACCACTCTACTCCATTAACACTCTCAAACTGTCTGAAGTCATTAAAACTCATATTTCACTCACGGAATTGGGGATTTCTCTCTAAAATATTTGTTTTCCCCCAAATGGGTCACAGAAAAAATTTGCAACAACAAATTTCACCAATTCACTTTTCTTTGATCCCATACAATCCCAGTGTTTGAACCATACCTTTGATACCAAAATGTAACGTCCCCCAACCCATCAGAGCAACATTACGGTGTAGAATACTCTTAAAAATGAAATTGTTGCTAACTGATCTAATTCATTTACAATTAACTCATTTCTTGTAGCTTTCATCTACAAATTAAAATAGACTTAGCTACTGTCTATAACCACAAATAGAAACATCTACAACATGCTAATAATCAACATGAAATGCAGCTAAAAAAATCATTACAACAACATATAAATCACTTCCAAATACACAGAGTTCATGCACAACAATTAAACACAGAATTTAACACAACAAAAAGATAAAACCACTTATTTTTTCACAACAGTCGTGCAACCAACTACTTGGGACGAACGTTCCACCCAACCATAGACTGACTGTTCCAAATCTCAACAGCCAGTCACCCCCGAGCTAAGGCTAGCAATCCACAAAAGAGGGTGGTCTCTCACAGACCACTCACAACTCATAAAACTCTCAACCCCACTGATATTCTCCTACAACTATCCTGATTTTCCATTAGTTCTCTTCCTCTTTGTCTGTCCACCCCAAGGAATGCACCATTCGTTTATCAGGGATAGCCCAATGGATGTACCATCTGTTTATCAAGATTAACCCAAGGAATGTGTCATTCTTTTATCAGGGTTTCTCTAGCATAGGTAGCTAGGAATCTCTCAGCTAGTAACTCAAGGGAAAAAGGTTGCTAGGGAAACTATATGCAAACCAACAAAAACCACTTGTTGTTTTAGTGCAACTCACACAAGAGTTCACTCTTCAGTCTTGACAATATGACTCTTTATTTTTCCATCTCCAATTTTCTCCAACTACGCTCCATCTTGCTCTAGAATTCACCCTCCATGGCTACATCAAATTCAAGCTCTAGTTTTCTCTCTCTCCTTGTTTCCCATGCACAAACATGACTAACAAAAAATTATTGTCCCAACCCATACGGATTTCCTCTCTTTGGTTTTCCTTTATTGACTCACACTCTTCCTCAAGTTGATTGTAATAAACCCCCATGTGCCCAATAACTTTGGGATGTGACCACTCACACCCACCCTCTTACATGTATTCAATGATTGGCTTTGGGAACACTCAATGAGAAATGTGAAGGTTCATATACAATAGAAATTTTAGGAAAATGAGTTAAAGTAATATACATGGGTAATTTCCCCCTTGGACCCCTCTTGGCCATTATCCTAGACACTCCCCCCTCTTATGGAATAATTTAGGCCCCATCTCTTGTCCATGTCCCCTTAGCAGCTGGTATCACATTTTATTAATAAAAAAAGGAAATACAATTTGTGTATTACATCGCTTGGTCGTAGCCACATATTATATCTACATAAGCATTAATGAAACTGGGGATTATAGTGTGGATGTTACATTGAGGGGCTTGGAGGAGAAGGTAAATAACATCATGACATGAAATAAATTCTTTGGTGGAGCCACCATGAAAATTTTCTTAAGATTTTTTTATCTTTCGAATGGATTTACCAGGGCCTTTTAGAGTTTTTTCAATGGAATTGCCAAGGAGTTCATCCCCCCAAATATTTGATGGTTCCTGGACAATATTTTTATAAATCTCATGCATCTAGAATAAGCAACAATCTTCTTGAATCTTATTTTTGAAACTCTAAAACATGCAGATTATGGTTCTTCAATGAGATCTGAAACAAAGCCTCAAATATGTTGAAAACAAAACGTTTCCTAGTATGGTCACCAAAATTGTTGATGTTTAGATTGGTCAAGACCCAAACAAAAATATCATGAGGATATCAATATCCCTGCATTCTTATATAGGTGGTACTCCTTTTGGATGAAAGATTGGAAGATTATTTGTATGGTTTTGCAATGAATGTAAAGGGTGAATGCTAAAGAGAAAACCCCAAGAGATCTTCCAAGAAATCTTACATATACAAATGTACAACCCTTATATATAGTTATGCAAATATACATTAGATCATTTAAAGAAAACATAATATAAACTGTGAAAACAGAGATTTGTGTCTACGAGGTTTTGGAGTCTCCTTCAACAAACATTATTTCTTTTTGGTAAGATAAATTGAACTCAGAATCTGCTATGACTTTTGCAAGATGAAGAAATGAAAGTTCTTAAAAGAAATTTAAATGATAATTTCATTACAACCAAAAACGATTTTGATAGGCCATACATTTGAAATCACGTGCTTTTAACTCAATTATGAGAAATCACTAATGTAGTGCCCCAAATAGTTCTTTGCAGGAGAAATTTATAAAAATACCCCAATATGACAAGGTCAATAATGTCAAAAAATTAGAGAACTGAAACAACTTCAATAAGGCCTCAATGACTATTACATGAACTAAAATGAATAGTATTTTCTTTTTACAGGTAGAGACTGCGCTCCTTTGGAACTAAAATGTTACAAGATGACTGAAGATTTTAAAACAAAGAACTTCTCAAACCCAAATCTTCTTGTTCTCAATACATTCATGGAAGATTTGATGGAAAGAAACATAAAACAAGAAGATGTAGAGAGAAAAGTTCTAGCGAGTCATTCCACCGAATCTTGGAGAGATAGAATTTTTCTTCTTGTAGACTCTTCACCACTGTAGAAACTTATCACTGCCAACCTCTTGATGATGTCTTATCTTTCCCTTTTAAAATATGCTCTCAATGTTCTTGAAGTAGTTAGGGTTTGTTTTTCTAGAAATTTCCATGATTCATTTTTGGAGTAAATATATTTTAATTAATGCTTGATTAGATTCTCATTAATGAATTTATGTCATCGAAATTCATGCCTCCAAGTAGGGCCCACTTATTCCTTTAATAAAGTTTATTTAATAAATTTTGTTTTCAATTTTTCAATTTCACTACCTTTAACAAAAGTGGAATGTGTTTTAATTTTTTGTGTAATATATTTTCCCTTTGAGCCATGGGAAACATTCCAGATACAATCTTCATCATCTCATATTTCTAATGAGTCCTCCTGAGCACAATTTGGATTTCTAGATCTCAAGATATGAGCTCGGGAATTTGAGGTTCCAAGCAGATCTATCATCAAACCATAGAAACCAAGCTTACTATTCTTTCAATTTATGAGAGAAATATGGCCAATTTCAATCCTTGAAACCCATTCCATCATCTTCTTCGTTGCATTACCTTTCCAACGAGGTAAATTTTACCCAAATACAATTGTCATAACTCAAGTTATGGCCTCTTGAACAATAAGACTCAACAGTCATCGATCAAATTTGTGGGGCAATCTAGGCCCTTGATTTAAATACCATCCTCCTTCATAAGAATTTCGACTGTTTTTTAATAAAATGTTTATCCCACATGCATGGGAGTTTTGGAGAGTTTATGGCATATAATAAAAAGTATGTTATACACTTAATGTGAGTTAAGGAGAGACTATGGAAACTTGAACTCGACCCCTTAGAAAATTAGTGAATAATTAAATATTTTAATCGCCCAATCATCATCCACCTGTTCCCAGTAAGCACCCAATTAGAGCCTAGTAAGTGCCTATTCATCAACAATTCAATGCCCAATCATATCCCATGTGTCACAGTCTGATAGGGTGCCACATGTCATAGTGTAACTGGTTGCAAGGTGTCATAATATGGTTGGATGGATAGGGTGCCATGTGTCATAGTGTAATTGGGTAGATAATGTTGATTAATTGGGTTGTTTGTCATTGATGTCAACCCTTGAAGAAAGTCCGATAACACAATGGTTTGGGTAATGGACCCAAGTTTGTTTGATGGATAATGGTATATGTTTTTACATATTTTCAAGTAATACTATTCCATATGGATAATATATGTCATGCCATTTCCGGTGGTATGTGGAACGTCACATAACTCCTCATGGTTAGAGAGTTATGGCCATGTGAAGTTGGAGAAAGGTTTGGGTAATGGACCCAAGTTTGTTTGATGGATAATGGTATTAGGTTTGATATATTTGCAGGTAAGAATATTATAGATGGATAGTACATGTCGTGCCATTTCCAGTGGTATGTGGAACGTCACATAACTCCTCATGGTTAAAGAGTTATGGCCATGTGAAGTTGGAGAACCCTCATGAGTCATCTAGAAGCCCCAAAAGGTCAAATTAGTTACCACTCCTATGCTCATTTGTTCATTGTTTATTTACTATACAACTATTGGATGATAATTCTACATTGATATAACACTTTCATATTGTGGTTAAAAAGGATTGAATTTCTCTATTACCGATTCACCCCCCCCTCTCAGTAATCCAACAATTGGTATTAGAGCAGGTTCCTTCAAGAAACAATTTAACCACTGGAAGGAGATCATGGATTATTCTGAGAATGGAGTACCACTATTTAATGGTCAGAATGGTTTAAAGTATGAGATGTGGAGCATAAGGACAAAATTATTTTTACAGGCATAGGGCCATTATATTTGGCTATAAGTCGTTACAAGATATGATAGTTCAAAAAGGGCAAAGACTGCAGCAAAGAAGGAATTGAAGAGGAATAAAAAAATAGAAATGGATTTCATCTGGGAAGGATTACTTAATCAGGTAAGAGAAAGGTTGGTAAATGTTCATCAGTCAAATAAATTTGGGATAAGTTACATGAAATATATTCTTCACCCATCACAGATTCAGAAAATGCCAAAGAAGATACAGGTACAAATCAAGAAGAAATATGTTCACCATGTCATACAGATTCAGAAGATGAAGAGTACATAATCAACAGAGGTATGTTGTATTGTTTTAATTGTGAAAAACACGAACATCTTGAAATAGAATGCCATGAAGGAAATGAGACAGAAAAACAAATTGAAAAAGAAGACAATTATGAGGCAGAATTGATTAGTGTTTTAGATGAACTAAGAGAAGAAAACAAGTCACTCAAGAAAGAATTGATGAAACAAAAGGAAAGTGTTCACATTTTTGAAGAATCCCAATAGGTCATCGAGAACTTAAGAACTCAGCTAGAAGAAGCCAGAAAGGTCGAAGAAAATCTTGAATATCAAAAGCAGTGTTTGGAAGCCAACATAGAAGCACAGAAGGAAGAAGTAGAAATGAGAGAGAAGATATTGACAGATCATCTTAAGGAAATAACTAATGATCTAAATCAGCTTGAGTCAGGGTTTGTCCAAGAGGATAAAGTACTTGAAGAATAAATAATCACATTAAAAATTCATCTTGAAGAAGCGAAGAGAACAGAAGAAGTCATGAAGTCTCAGATATTAAAGAAAGAAGAAGAAGTTGAGAAGCTTGAAGAAGTAAAATCGTCCAGCTCAAAAAGAACGTTGAAGAGACAGAAACATACACATCAATTACAGAGAATGAAAATAAGCACTCTAGGTTGCTAGAAAAGAAGAATGAAGAAAATAGAAAGAGTTATGCAGAAGTACTCAAAGGAAGGAATCATGGTCAACCAGAATCTAAGAAAATTATTAAAGATACATCTTCAAGAAGACCAGCTGTTTTCAAGACAAAAATAAGCTTCAATCATGATCATGATCAGTCAAGGCATAAATTCAGAAGGGCTACACCAAAAATAATATCATTCACTCCTAGGTATGCAAATTTATTTTATGGACATTGTTTTTATTGTACTAATTTTGGACATAAGGTTGCAGATTACAGGGATTATAAAAGAAATGTTCAAGCAAGAAGTGCCTATGTGGCCTCATGTAACATTGAGTGTTACAAATGTCATAACTATGGACACATATCTAGTGATTGTATAAGCATGATTGATACTTCCATGAAAGAGAACATTGATATAAGATATAAGAAAGTATGGATAAGAAAATAGGAAGAACAGGTGAACAAAGACCAGGTACCAGAGATCACAAGATTCACAATAAAACGAGATGAAGAAAATTCTATAGATAAAAAGAAAGATGTTAGATACAGAAAGGTTTGGAAAATAACTGAAAGAAAGGATGGACAGGTAAATAAGGAACATGTTCAAGAGATTTCAATTTCAGGCATTGTAGTGAAAGATGAATCCATGGATAGAAAAAAAGAAGTCAGAGCTTAGAGAGATAATGAATCTACCAATGAAGATGATGATGAATCTACCATTGAAGATGATTATGAATACACATCAGAGCAGGAATTGTTCTGAGCCATTCGGCTCAGAGACTCCCAGGTAATATGAATATTAGATAGAGGGAGTCTATGCAATAGTTGTGATAGACCAAAGAACCATCCTTCGAGCAGGTTGCAGAGTTTGAGAAGATAGATTCAGAGAAGTCAGTTAGCAGAAGTACAATTTGATAGATTAATCAAGACTTCATGATAGTATAATGATAAATGGGTCAACATTATGGAAATTTGCACAACTAGAGTCTTGGAAAGTATGGAAAGAGATGGATTCGTAAGAACACTTAGCAGGTTTGGACATATATATGATAGTGGATGAGAGCATGGATTCATAGATTGGTTCAGAGAGTGGTTCAGAGACAAAGGAACATTATCATAATGGATGATAATTACACAGGAAATGGCTCAAACAATGCTAATGGATTCCAAATTGATAGATATTTTTTGGAGACATGTAATGCATACAATAGTTCACATTCAAAACAGAGTAATGCTCAGAAACAACAATGACAAAACATCCTATGAACTATGGAAAGGAAGCGTAACTCAAGGTAGTATTTTATTAATTGAAATTTATGTTGATGATATTGTTTTGGAAGTACTAATGACAGGTTAAACTAGAAATTTGTAAGGGATATGCATAATGAATTTGAAATGTCATTACTTGGAGAACTATCCTTCGTTTTGGGTCTTCAAATATGTCAAAGAAACCAAGGAATTGTTATTTCTCAAACTCCTATGCAAACTAGTTGCAAGTTGAGCAAAGATGATGATTCAAATTCTACAGACCAGAGGCAATATAGGTCAATGATTGGTATCTTACTATATGTAACAACATATAGACCATATGTAATGCAAGTAGTTGGAGAAGTGTCACGATTTCAAGCAGCACCAAAGGAATCACATGTATTAGCAGTGAAGAGGATTTTCAGATATCTCAAAGGAACAAAAGAGTTTGGATTATGGTATCCAAAAGGAAATGATCTATCACTTATTGCCTACACATATGAAGATTGGGCAAGTTGCATTGCTGACCAACGAAGCACCAGTGGAGCAATGTTATACTTGGGTGAGCGTTTAGTATCATGGTTAAGAAAGAAACAATCATCAATATCCTTATCTACAGTCGAGGCATAGTATATTTCATAAGCAACATGTTTTACACAAGTTTTATGGATGAAATGAAATCTGACAGATATATAGGTTGAGTATGATGATTCCATTCCAATATATTGTGATAATACAAGCACCATCAATATCTTAAAGAACTCGGTGATGCACTCCAAGACGAAGAACATTCCAATAAAGTATCACTTTCTATGAGAACGGGTTGCAGAGAAGAACACCAGAGTTGAATATGTGGGAAAAAAAGAACAAGTGGAAAACATATTTACAAAACCACTTCCAAGAGAATCCTTTGAGTATCTTTGCCAGAGACTCAGAGTAATTTCTACCCCAAAATGAATGTTTTTGAATGCTTATCTTATATGTCTTATATCTACACGAGGAAGCACCATAAAAAGGACAGTTCAGGTTGGAAGATCTGTTTCAGGAAGAGTTCATTCAGGGGGAGTATCCCCAAGGACAGTTCAGTTAAGGGGAGAAACCCCAGATGGAAAGATACCTTTGCCATTGATGACAAAAGGGGAGAGATTTATCAGATGCAAAGGTAATTGAAAAGGTAAAGGTAAAGGGGGAGCATGAGTGACATGACTTCAGTATTGCATCGAAGTGTTGTGATCAATGCCAAAGGGGGATATTGTTTATTAATTGGGTTGGTTGTCATTGATGTCAACCCTTGAAGAAAATATGGTAGTGAATTCTGGTAGCACAATGGTTTGGGTAATGGACCCAAGTTTGTTTGATGGATATTGGTATGAGTTTTGATATATTTGCAGGTAAGACTATTCCATATGGATAGTACATGTCATTCAATCTCCAATGGTATGTGGAACGTCACATAAATCCTCACAGTTAGAGAGTTATGGCCATGTGAAGTTGGAGAAAGGTTTGGGTAATGGACCCAAGTTTGTTTGATGGATAATGGTATGAGTTTTGATATATTTTCAGGTAAGAATATTCTAGATGGATATTACATGTCATGCCATTTCCATTGGTATATGGAACGTCACATAACTCCTCATGGTTAGAGATTTATGGCCATGTGAAGTTGGATAACCCTCATGAGTCATCTAGAAGCCCCAAAAGGTCAAAGTAGTCAAAGTGGTTTAGGATATTTTAGAAGGTAAATAATAAAGTGAAGTGATGAGTGTACTATAAGTCAAAGTGAGTACAAAATAAATTATTTAAATAATATAGTTAATGGATAAATTACTAAGTTGACAAGTAGTTAGAAGTGGGTTAACCCTAAAATAAGGAAAGTGGGTTAAGATGGTTAAAAGGTAACCCCTTAAGGAAGCTAGATGAAAGTATAAATAAGAGGCAAGGCTCTCTCATTTTTATCATACTTGAGCATATTGAATATATATAGGTGACTGAAGTAACCAAAGGTTATCTAAGCTGAATTTCAAAGTGAAGGTGAAGTAAAGAAGGCTGAAATTCAAGGGAGGATAAATTCTTTTGATGATGCTTTCTAAGGTATGTTATTTACAGGTCATCTCACCATTTTTGTAATAACTTTTTTTATAGAATGATTAAGACCATTCAATTGGGAGGCCATTGAGGAAACATATCCAAGTAGCTGTGATACAAATTTCAGCTTGTGGGTCATTGTATGTTTGGAGTTACATGCCGTGGAAAATAGGGTTTGTGGCTAGTCCCGAAACTAGTCTAAAACAAGTGTTTCGGGTAAAAATGTCATAAATTATTCATAACAGATCCAAATTCAGTAAGACCAAATTTATTGGTTAGAGTACAATATTTAGTATTCTGTGTACAATTTTCAGATCCATACAACCAATATTCCGTGTGGGGAACACTCTACAAGTTCGCTCTCTAGAATAAGCCAGAATTCAACAAGGTATGCCATTTTTGCTAAAAATCCTTTTCTGAGAGGTTCCAAGTAGTGAAATCTAGAGGAATTGCATAAAATACACTGAAGAACATTGTGTACCATTTTTATATCTTTATTCATTATAGGTACATAGTTATGATTATTGCAAGTTAGGGTTTTTGACTAATCCAAAATTAGTCATGTGAGACTAAAGTAAAGTTTGATGAAAATGTTAGTCTCTTGTTGTTAAAGTTAAGGAAGGTTTGTAGGTATGTGATCATATACATCAGGTCTATTACATATTTACAAATCATATTTGGATGATGAAATTGATGAGATCTTGTGGATGTGGTACATGTTGGGTACATGGTTGAGACAAGTAGTTGATGAGTTTGCACATACATGAGGTGTATAGTTGATGATGTTGGTACATATTGATGAGTCATAGTTGATAAGTAGTTGATACATGATTGGTACATACTTGGTACATGGTTGATGCACTTGTTT
>SNQJ01S0030414.1:20186-40382 GCA_010110895.2 Picea sitchensis | reverse complement strand
ATTTGTTTATGGTACAGGTTGATTACAGGTTGAGGTATAGGTTGGTGCATGGTTGATGCACTTGTTTATGGTATAGGTTGATTACAGGTTGTTTGGTACAAGTTGGTGCATGGTTGATGCACTTTTTAATGGTACAGGTTGATGTATGGTACATGTTGGAACAGGTTATTGGTACATGTTGTTACATGTTGATAACAAGTTGATTGATACAGGTTTACAACAATATATCTCACAGTGATAGTGTGACAGTGGTTCCATCATTCTACTTCTACGTCAGGACGGTTGGTTAGGGCAAGGACAGGTGGTTGTATCCACCTTCCAGTTGTAGCCGGAGAACATAGGGGGTTGTAGCCTCTGTTGGAGCCGCCTTTGTTTTTTAGCCCATATTGAATTTCATGTCTTAATCCTCGAAATCTAAAGATGGTTTTCGTGTTTTCCTTCTGTGGTTTTAAAATATCTGAAGTCTTATCACGCGAGCGACGATAGTTATCATACTCTCAAGGCGAGTTCTAATTTTCGTCAATTTTTTTTCCCCCTTTGTTTTACCTCGGGATTTCGTATGTCGGATGATATAGATCACATAGTTCACAAGTCCCGAACAACGAAACGATGAAATCGTTTTAAAACTTTACCCAAGTCAGTAATGAGAGTAAAATTTCCCTAAATTACGGTTAAGCATCATCGGGGTTTCGCGTCTCAGCATTTACTAAATCCAAAAGTCTTACTGTCATAACCCCGATAGCCGAAACCATGAATTTCTTGTTTTAGTAACCCGCATTAAGGTTAAAGGTAAAAGCTTAGTCGTGGTTAAGTTCTGTCGGAAATTCGCAACTCGGTGTATTTCCTTTTAAAAAGCTACACTGTCAAAACCCCAAGTCACGAAGTTGCGATAAAGATATGAACATAATTAATTAAACACTTAATCCAATTTTATCCTCCCTTTTCATTAAAACATATCATTGCGATCTCGCGGTTTCGCAACTCGGAATACAAACTTCCCGGAAGTTATACCTTCAAAGCTCTGAGTTGCAAAATTGCGATATAAATAATCACGTAATTAATTAAGCGCCTAATCACAATTACGTTTTTATTAACCAAAGTCAATCATCGCAATTTTGGGTGTTAGAGGTTCAAAGGGTTAAAGCAAAGATTCCCGATGCAGCGAGTACCAAAAGATTAATTAAATTTGGTAAAACCTGATTAATTGAGCTAAGCTAGTATTTCCTGTGATTTGATGCATGCACAGTTTACGAGGCAGTCTTAATTCTTCCTTACGCCAACTGACATTTCGAACCGCCAAAATTTATTGCATTAATTAGAAACAAGGCGAATCGACAAGTAAAGATTGGGTTTTTATTGCTAAATTTATATTTAAGCGTGATTTGACCGATCTGTTCTTAAAAGGTACTGAGTTTTTGAATATTTAGAGTTGTTATTCGTTATAAAAAATTCATTTCTATATTATGCAGAGCACACTTTTCTCAGCGAACTAATTTCTGTATGTATACATATTTTTATCGTAGAAGAGCTAAAGCAGGATCTCCTGTCATGGCCCCGCGAAAAGCGTCTAAAGCCAACATTTAGGTTTCAGGACAAGGTTCGGACAACGTCATTGATACTTCACCTCGAAGTGTCGAATCTGTCCCGAACTGGTCGTTTGTTTCTGATGTTCTACAGGACGAATTAGTGGATTATTCTGATGATTCCAGTGACAATGAGAAAGACGACATAACCACCAAATATAAGATCATCATACAATCTGGAATGCATAAAGTAGTGGCCAGGCCACGACTGCTCCCTTAGTATGATATGGTCCGGTGGGCATTAGACCATGTGGACATACCAACCAGAACCATCATCAATGAGCATAAGGTCACCATCGGGACTTTCAGACCCGAACAACTGTAGGCTATGTACAAGTTGCCTACCGTGTCTGACCTTACATATGATGCTGAATTCTTGGAGAAGTTCAAATAGATGGAATGTGTGCAGTATGAAAATACTATGTCCAGCTTAATCAAAGATTGGGTTTCACACCCTGCGAAGTTCAGGGCAGACAATAATGGTATATATTCAATAGCTTCCTTGGAACCACAATTCAAGTATATAACTATGATGACCTACAGATTATACAGGATAGAGGACACCTCACATTTCTTTCTTCAATGGGTGCCTCTAATACATCAAGTTGCCGAAGGCTGTTCCTTCGACTGGGCGAAAATGTTGTCTGATAGCTTGACCAGTCGAGTTACAGAGTATCGGGCGCAGAAAGAGAGCAGAAAGATTTCTTCATTTTTTATGTCCGCATACATTATGGATGCCATGTGCTTTCTAAAACCCTTTCCCTTAATGAGCTGGAGTTGGACTCCAGCAGAGGCTGAGCCCATCCACGTCTATCATTCAAAATTATGGGAAAACAAAGCGACAGATTTCGTATATGAAATCTTTAACTGGGTGATCGTACCGCTGCATGTCACTATTTTCGGCCGCCCGCCAGCTAGGATCTCGGACAGTATAGTGATGAATTTGAGCAGTATAGCTGACTGGTATGTAGAAGCCAAATTCCCATATCTCAGAGTTTTCGTGGCTTCCGTTCCCCCACATGCATTGCCATTATTCATCCCCGAAAACCTGGCTTGTCGTGAGGTTGCTAGACAAACAGTAATCGATGGCATAAGCAAGGAGCTTAAGGGATATTCCAAGAAGGTATGGCCACCTTTTCCTGTTCATTTACATTCATATTCTTTGTTGGATTTCGGGCATGCTAAAGCTGAGGCAACAGCCCTGGAAGACCTAAAATTGGTTCTTATTGAATTCAAGAAGCACGATCTGCAAAGGGTCGTGAGTAATCATTTGGCCAGTTGCGGACTTAAGAGGTTCGAACACAAAAATTCACCCTCGGATGACATTTTCCGAGGCGCAAGATCTTATGCCGAGATTTTAGCTCAGATACAAACCTTGGCACCTGAAGAGAGGGCCGATGTTCTGAAATTCCAAGAACATCGACGTAGTTGTCTTCCCGTAGTATTACGGGGTGAGAATTTGAGTACAACGGATGTGAAACAAAAATATGCCGAAGGCTCCAAAGATGTGACACCCAGTCAAGAAAAACACCAGGATGGGGAAGAGTATATTAAGAGTCCGAAAACAGAGATAAAGATTCCCGATCCGCCGAAAAAGCAGACTTTGGTTACTACTCCGGGGCAAACAACTAAGCAAATTAGAGATCCCATCACAGCCATTACTCCCTTGCAGTCAACTCAGGGAAATATTGACGCAGGGTGGATTTTGAATGAATAATTGAGACCTATAAGGGTGGAAGAGCTCCCTCCAAATGAGTTCTTCTTTGATAAGAAGAGAAAGGTTGTGGTAAAGAGAGAATTCTATCAGGAAGGGGAATCGACAACCAAGAAATACAAAGTATTAACTGATGGGAAAGACAAGAAGAGTGAACAGTTCACAATAGAAATAGCCGGGACATTAGGGGCATATGCCACAACGAATCAATTTTCAGTCGGGGTTTTGAAAAACCATCTAAAATGAAAAAATTACCTCATCAAAACCCTAGAAGCCAGACTAGCCACAACAGAGGAGGTTGCCAAGGACTAGGCGAGTGTAGGGATAGAACAAGCAAGGTTGGCCGATAAAAGTGAGATAGAGATGCTCAATACTAAGCTCGAACAAGCAGAGTTGGTGGTTTGGAATGGTCAGATACAAGCGGGCCAGCAAAAATACTTGATCGAACAACTACAGGCTAGAGTGGAAATCGCCAAAAGTAAAGTTATAAATATCGGGATGTTCCAGTCCCAGGCGATGGAGATTCGGAGCAGATTTTCTACGGCCCAACGAAATTTACTCGCCAAGGTAGAAGTGATTTGGGACAACTACTTACTTGTTAATCAAGTTTTGGAAAATTTATCTCTCAGAGAAAGAGAAGCTGGAGCAGCTTGGGTCACTTTTCAAGAGGCTGTAATAGCTACAATCAACAGGGAATCGGGAAGTGCTCCCAGGTTTTCCATTTTGGATCAGACCAAAGGAAATATTTTATTAAAAGAATGGGAGCACAGTATCTCAGAAGGTAAGTTGCAAGCCAAGAGGGTAACGAAATCCTTAGAAGAGGCTTTTGGTTCTATAGATGGTAATCTGTTGGGCTTTGATAGCGAAGGTAATGCCGAAGCATTGAGTTAAATGAATATAGCCAAAATCTCACTTGATTTAAATGAAAAAGAGGAAAGAGATTCGGCCGAGATCTCACAAGTAACTATGGCAGACATTGTTCAAATAGATAAATGTATGATTAAACCAAGTGTACAATTGTGTGCTATCGGCATCATAGACAGACAGATAGAAGAAAGGTTACCGCAATTAGCCTGAGATTGTTACTCTTTTGAAGCCAGTTGTCAAGTAGAACCATCGAGGATGATATCTCAGCTGGTGGAAATGTGTGTCACTTGTACCAAGCATGCACGAGGACAAGCTTCTGGTACCAAATAAAGACAGAGATGAAGAAATGGAACGATTGCTCTCCTCCTTATCATAACTGAAAATTTTGCAACGATTGAGATTCCATCTTATGTAAAACTGTATAAATATACCATAGAAAGAAAGAAAAGGGGCTGGACCTTTTTGTGTCGATTGTAATAGAGGTTTTCCATTTTGAGAGTTAATATAAAGAAAATCCAAATATTCTCAATTCCGTCATGACTGTGTTATGAGTTTGTTTCCTTGTATCTCATATTTCGTTTCATTTCATATTTGTATCTGATGAATGCTTCGCTATAATTTAGTACAACCTCTACTATAGTGAATGAATTTTGGTTTTCTATATTGTTTACTATTTTTCCTCTGTACCAGCTATCAACAGGTATAAGACCAGTCAACACTTTCAGAATTCTATATATATTTTATGCTTCATCGGGTTATTTATTTACATTTTTCTTCTTCTGTTTATACGTGAGATTCTCCCTTGATAGGAGCCTTACTCGATAGACAACTTAATGTTTTCTCCCACCTCATACATTTTTATTAAAATATAACTCAGTTATGGGAAAGGGCCTTTGGTTTGCACCCCTTTTTCACTCCTGAAACCGTAAACTCTCTCTTATATGACCAAATTGAGACAACACTTAAATTCCCCCTGAGATTTTCTTATCTTTCTATTCCTCCATGACTGTCCCTGTAACAAGACAACCTAATATTGAACCCGGGTTATCAGATCAAACACATATTTCCTTAAACCTTTTTTATACTATTCTTAAAACAACCACTACTTGGGTTGAACTCGAACGTGCATGGGCAGCAATTGAATGGGATATAAACATCCAGGAACAGTTGGAATCTAGACAACGCCAACACAGAAATCATCCCTAGTTTCCTTTGCCGAAGGTTGACGTTTCTTCCTTCTCTACCCTTTACTCACTTTTGGATGCCTATACACTGTACTTCTAAGCTTTAAGTACAGACTCTGGAACAACAACCTCCTTCTGGTTTTAGCCAGATAATTAGGGAGTTGGAGCTTCCCTCAGGTTGTAGCCTGAGAAACTAGGGGGTCGTAGCCTCCTTCTAGTTGTAGCCATAGAATTGGGGAGTTGGAACTTCCCTCAAGTTGTAGCTTGAGAAATTAGGGGGTTGGATCCTCCTTCTAGTTGCAGCTGGAAAAAAAAGGAAGTTGGTGTTTCCAATGAATGTAATTCTTAAAGACATATAAGAAAAATCATTATGTGGTTTTCTCTCGTTTGGGTTTCCATGTAAAAACACTGGTGTACTGTGTATGTGTATGCTTTCTCATTTTTTCATTTTTTATTTAATCTGCAACTATTGGATGATAATTCTACATTGTTATAACACTTACATATTGTCGTTAAAAAGGATTGAATTTCTCTATTACTAATTCACCCCCCCCTCAGTAATCCAACAGATAAGGTGCCACATGTCATGATCTCATCGGTTAATGGTATAATGGGAAAAACTTAGGATAAATGGTTACGTAAGGGAAATGGTGGAAGAGAGGTGGGAAGGAAAATTGTGACGGAGGAGATAGGGGTGAGGGAATGGGGATGCGGAGTGAGGGAAGATTGGAGAGCAGGTCTACATGGAGAGGAGGTAAGGGGGGGGCGCGGAAAGGGAGTGTAGGTATGCATGGAGAGGTGAGGGGGATGGGAAATATGGTTAAGTGTGGGTGAGTGGGGATAGGTATGAGTGGAGAGGGGATGGAATAATGGATGGGAAGGTAAGGGGGAGAAGGGATGTAGGTCCGCAAGATTATTAAAATGATTAAGTATGGGATGGAAAAACCAAGAAAATGAGAATAAGTCAAGACTTAGACTAGAGTGCTAAGAATGGAACCAATAAAATGTGTGAGTGTTGTTCCAAGAATATATTAGTTGTGTTGCACACGAAAAAACGTTTTTTGGGTGATTGAACATAAACATGGATATCTTGAGCATACAAACTCGGATTTTTAATCCATAAAATGCGTGAAAAAGATGAGACTGAGGGTTACGCTACGAACTTATAATATTTCAAAATTTTCTTCTTCTTCTATCGATTTTATTTTATTTTATTCAAAGAGCATGAAATCTAGTTGATCAAATTTTTTTGATCAACAAGAGTATATCCTTTATCATTGAGTGGGGCACAAAGGCTATGATTCTTGAATACCCAACATAAGTTATGAAGTGCTTCAATGATTTCACCAAAGCATAAGCATGTTTCTCCATGCTAGTATACTTCAAATTTTCATCTCTGAGCATCTTACTCATAAATGCAATTGGCTTCTCATTTCCTTGGTTATTCTTTTGTAATAAAACACCTGCAATAGTATCGTCAGAAGCAAAATAAAATATAATGAAATCTTTCAAAAAATTAGGGCTTACCAATACCGATACTTTAGTGATGACATATTTGGTCTGCTGAAATGAGTGGCACCTGACTTCATCCCATTTGAAAGCTGCATATTTCTTAAACAAATTGTTCATTGGTTTGAGTAGTTCTGATATATTTTGGATGAAACGTCTGATGAATTTCACCTTGCCAAGAAATGACCTTAATTATTTCTGATTTATTGGAAACTCAATCTTTTGGATGCCTTTGATTCTTTCAAAATATACCCATACTCCATCTTTGGATACAATATGGGCCAAAAGTTTTCCCTCTATCACACCTAGGATGGTTTTCTTTGGATTTTTAGATATTCGATACATCCTATATCTTTCAAAGACTTTCCTAAGGTGACTAATATGATCTTTCCTATTCTTTAAGAAAATCATGAGGTCATCCTAATAGATATAAATTATCTTCTTAATCAGATCTCTAAAGGAATATTCCATGGCTCGCTGAAATGTGGCTCCTGCATTTAGCAAACCAAATGGCATTCTCGTGTACTCATGTGTTCCCCGAGGAGTTGTGAATGTCATCTTTTGTCTATCTTCATAAGTGAACAACACCTGGTTTTATCCTAAGAAAGAATCTAGAAAAGACAACATTTATGAACCTGTAATCCTCTGTAAAATAATCTCCATGTTTGGAAGAGAATAGTTGTCTTTGATGCAAGCTTTGTTGAGATTCATGAAGTCAACACATAATTTGATTCGACCCGCCTTCTTTATAACTATCACTGGATTTGATAACCAAGTAGTATGCTTATTGGAGTAATGATCCTTGCATCCAACAACTTCTTCAATTCTTGTTTGACCATGGGGGATAATTTGGGATTGATCCTTCTCAATTTATGTCTGAAACATTTCAGTTATGGTAGGACTGGTATAGTATGCTGAATAGATTCCCCTTTGTAAGCCTTCAAATCATCATATGACTAAGCGAAGTCATCTTTGTATTCTATCACCAAATTATTTATATTCTCCTTCTCTTCCTCAATTGTACATCTGCCAACCTTAATCATTCTCAAATATGCAATTGTTCCCACATTTATCTCTTGATGTTCTTCTAGATTTGTTGTTTCTGCCATTCCCTTAAATCCATCATCTCTGTCAAAGTTTACTTCCAAATGCACCAATCTCACGAGGATTTTGTTTGCACATATTTCTGTAATGGAGTCATCATCCCTCTCATCAATTGCATTCGGCTCAAATTCTTGGAAGTTATGAAGGAAGATGAGAATTTTGTCATCATCTTCGAACACTTGTTGATTTTCCATATTGTCTGGAATGGAGAGCCTGTAAAGTGTGACTATTTTGTCTCCCTTATCTAATTCAAGACATGGATAAAATAATGATGTTGCTAATGCAAGTGCATCAGCCTTCTCATTCTATGCTCCAGGTATTTCTTTGAGATAAATATCATCGAACTCTTCCATTACTAAAGAATTGTTGACCTGTATATTTTTATCCTTTTATCCTTGCAAGCATGGTGGCCTTTAACTTGGAAAATGACGAGGTCAAAATCACCAATAACATGTAATATTTTAATCCCTAAATCTTTAACAATATTCAAACCAAGTAACAATGCTTCATATTCAACAACATTATTTGTATCTTGAACTTTTAATCTAAAAGAGTAATAAATAAGTTCATTAGAAGGGGAAGAGAACATGATACCTGCACCATTCCCTGAATTGGAGCTAGCTCCATCAAAATGCATTGTCCACTTTCCATCGGTGTTTGAGCGATATACTGATTCTATTGCAAATATGGTGTAAGCTCCAAATCCTTGATCTTACCATATTAAACCATCTTCCTTATTTCTGTGATCCTCTACATGGTTCGGTCTAAAATCCTCTCTGAATAGAGTAATTGATTCACCCTCAGGACTAGGTATTGTCGAATAAGATAAGTCCATTTGCAGTGTAAGGCCTAGATGTATTCGATCCCATATTGTTTGCAACTTTTAATGACATGACATTCATTCCTGACCTAGTATCCATCATACAATTGTGTAGAATCCAATCTGTAACCACCAGTGATATGAAGAATGGCTCGTGTTGATCATTTGATTCAAAAGTTCTTGACAAGAATAATGGAGGATCCTTTTCTGGATATGTAGTTGATTTAGCACTTCTTACCACTTCAAAACCCAAATCCTTTCCAATTTTTTGTTTGAATACTAGAATATTCACTATTTCAACCAATGGGATTGGTACCTTGGAATTATTTTCCCAACCTGTGATATCGATCTCTGAATTCTTGTTGCTGTCTTTTTATGCTATGTCTAAGATAAAGGTGTTGAACTTGGTATCTCCTTCCCTATAGGGACCCACTGACATTTCTAAGGGATCTTAGGAGTGTTATTATTTCTACGTGCATATACCAACCCATATTTCTGATTTCTTTGATCAATCTTCTCCTAAGATAACTTGCTACCAGACATTGCTCTTCTACTAGAATCACCCTAATCAAATGATGACATCATATTCAACGATTTTGATGGCCCTATTCCTTCTGCAACTGCTTCTAATAGTGCCTCCTTATGATAGAGGAAGGTGTCCTCTGAATGTATTGCTCGACATGTATTAAAAAAATAAGGATATAGAGGGTCCAATGCATTTTTTATTTCCAAGTTGTTTGGAGGCTTTGGATTCTGAGGTGAACCATGGAGCACACTTTGATTTTGGAATATGTTAGGTTGAATTTTTTGTTGCATGTTCTACATATTTTTTTCCATCCTTGTCATCCTAGCTTTGCTTATTGTCTGAGCTTGAGCGAACATCAAATGCAATTGTTTCATATGTTTGGATAACTTCATGAATTCATCTGAGGACTCTATGGAAGAGGATGTTTTTGCCTTTGATTCTAGTTTAGCCCTTGGAGGGGCCATGATATAGAGTTTTTCTGACATTTCATAACTTGTGTCCAAATTCTTTGTCTTTTCTTTTGCATTAGCCAAGGTTGTAACTTGAGATTGATTAATAAAAATGTCGAACATTCCTTGGAAATCATTCGAGTAGTATGTTAGCTTTGTTTTCTCTATAGGCGCATGAGTATTTGGAATGTCCTGTAAAATCTTGTCATATATATTATTAAAATCTTCAATGGATTCATTTTCTTTCCTCTTAATAGATGTAAGTGCATTTAAAATAAATCTAATGTCTTTGTTTTCATCCCATTTATCAAGGAAAACTTTCTTTGATTTTTCAAAAGAATGAACACTAGCATTAGGAAACGTCTCTAGCCATTTGGTTGCATCACCACTCATAGCAAGATAAAAACCTTTAAAAACAACATCTATCTCAGTAACACGGCTAAGTCTGACACCCTGGGAAAACTTCTCCCAATATTATTTGGCTCCTATAGATCGATCCCCACTAAAAGTGGGTATCAATTTAAGGGAAGCATGAAGATCATGAGGGTACCCTACAATGTTAGTGAAATCAAATGGTTTATAACAATTGGTTAACCAAGCCATTTTTTATTAATTGGATTAACAAAGAGATTTCTTATATCAACAAGAGATTCAAAATGTAACGTTGATTTACCTCCCTTTCTCTTACCCTTTGGTTTATTCTCTGATAAAATAACTTTGGTTCAGAAGTGTATAAGATCTCACCTTCGTAATTTAGTCTTGTGTTATACCTTTGTGTTTGATGTGGTTTGGGTGGAGTCAGTAAGTGAACTCCTACAAGTTAGCACAAAGTATAATAAATTCACCAAAAAAAATGTAAAACACAAGTGCTTACCAAAGATCAAACAATGGAGTTGCCAATGTTGGAAACTTTTAATTGCACTGTACTTATTTTATTTTTCTTCAATGGAGTTTCCATATGAGATCCTAAAATGTTATCAGATAAAACCAAAACAATCTCATCAAAGTACAAAGCAATAAAGTTTATTGATATATGTCGTTGAGGACCCTTTTGGTTTGAAAACCGTGTTCCCTGACAACGACGCCAAAAAATGTTACTGTCCAAATTAGTAGTCCTATAAGGTCTTATACTACTATGGTAGCAACAAAGGGGATAGGTGCCCAATGTCACCACAACACCTATAATTTTCCTTGTTTAAGCCAAACTCCTATGCTAAGAGGCTTTGGGAGGCTTCCCACAAAGTGACACTTCACCACAAAGAGTATCAAGACCAGTGCCTAAATAGAGTACACTAGGTGAAGGTAGGAGTTAATTGTTTGATTTGCTTGTTGAAGTAAAATTTATTGCAGAAATTAAAGTGACCAACCAACAAGTTAACTTATCCTCAATCCTCAAAATAATGACCAAATAAAGTGCTAGGGAGAGGGGTGAACGTTCTTTCCACTTTCCAGATGATTTTCTATATGAATACCTTGATCAAAGTGGTTGAAAATGATATATTTCTTCGTTGTCCTATTATTTCAGACCCGAAAAATAGAATAAAACACAAAAACCATAAAGGAAAAATGACATTTTAAGGCCTACCACAAGTGAAAAAATACACCAAATCGATAGACATGTGGGTATGGAAGGTAGAGAAGAAATTTATAAGTGTTTATCATGCCCTAAATCCTTCATATCTGCTGTAAAATTAATTTCCATTAGGCTAGAAATTGCTTTTGCAGAACTGGGGTTCAAATCCCCATAAGGTCAAAACCCAAAATTTGCTACAACCACTAAAATTTGATTGTTGAGCTGCAGTTTTACTCTTTATTAACCAAAAAATAAAGATATAACATATAAATCAGATTTGGAATGAAATTAGAAGGGTTTATGAGGTGAAAAATTATGATATGCACTGTTTTGAATGTCCACAATAATGTAGATCTGAAGATTTTCCTTCAATTATAATGCAGACCAACACACTATTTCTTGATAAAACCCTTGTAAGATGTATTAAATTAAGAAAAAAAATCAAGGGGCTATATATCTTCGGGTAGGGAAGTTCCCCAAGTGACAAAAACCCAAATATCTACTAGCTTTAGAGATATATAAATGAAAAGGAGAGCTAGGGTATGATTTTTTTTTTGTATTTTTATGATAAAAGATGATTTTAAAATATTTGAAGATTAAATGGTTGAAGAAATTGTGAGATATTTTTTTAGCTTTACCCCTTACTTTTAGATGTCTCTTATTTTGTGCAATTATGACCCCTGTAAGCTTAAAATTGGCTCGAATGGATTTGTAGATTATCGGGTTTGGAGTGGAAGCACCATCACCCCCAATCCTTGAAATTTACTAATAAATGGGTTCCTCCTTGGATTTTGCTAGGAGAAATCCTCTACAGGATGGTCTCCAAGACAATCAATCAACTAGGGACGAAATGATAATAGACCACTTGGTTGAAGCTACTCTCAAAGGAGTTGATCCAACAACTTGGGTGTATTACACTTGAATCCCACAAACAAAGTAAGGAGACAAATATCTATATTCTTTCTTCCACGTGAGTATGTAGCTGTTGCCATAGGGGCAGACCCAGGGTTCAATGCTTCAACAAGGAACCAACAAAACCCTAACTACCATCCCTTTCGGCAACACCTGCGAAGCAGATGAAGTCTCACCCAAGGTAGGATAAGGGGGGGTTGCAAGACTTAGGAGTCTACAACCTAGATGGGACACAGATTTGTGATTACAACACTTAACATAACACTTAGCCAATAACATGCATCAACTTATGAGTCTTATTCACTTCGCAGATTAAAACCCTAATTACATAACAACGCAATATTTAACAGATCTAACACTTCCAAGCACTCAACATAATCTCAGATCTAACATTCATTCACATAATAAGCACTCAACATTCATAGATCTATCTATCATACATCAAGAATAGTGCACTAAGAACATAGGTACATAACAACATGAACAAAATAACACAAATCACATCGACACAGGATATACGTGGTTCACCCCAGTGTGGGGCTACGTCCACCAACTCTTCTTCTCTTCTTATTAGTTTCTTCAATATTCTCTTACATGCACAGAGCCACAAGCCCAAATCCGCATAGGACAGGAGATCTGCGTGCACCTCACTAGATCCTCATTCCCCGAGTTAAGTCAAAGCACCAATCCTTTTACAATATATCTGCACAAAGCCTTACATAGTCTTTTACAATCACTTTCACTTAGCTCTGCAAGTCTTACACAGTATGCACAAAGCATCCACAACTATCCGCACTTAGCAAATTGTACTTCTTACATCGCTTGGATATCTATTTATACATTACAAAAGAGGCCTAAACATGGGTAATACCCATAGGCCAACATCCCATACCTATTACATAAACCCTGAAACCCAAAAATCCCGTAAAAGGGGTGAGATCCCATGATCTCCGCTTCGCCTGGGCGCTCCGTCTTTGACCATCATGTCAAAGTCTCAAAAATGGTCAAACAGGAAAAAGGTTCTCCCAAAACTTGGCCGAGGACCAACAAGCCCCCAACACTCACCTATGACTCGTCCCTAGTCACTCTAATCTAGGAAAATCTCCTTCGAAGGCCTCGAGCTTAACTCAAGCTGCCTCAACTTGTTGCTTCGATAGAGCCTCCTGGCAAACTCCTGAATAACTTTCTCGGTGACAGGCCCTTCCAGGCGCTACTCTACTATGGTGACCACTTGTTCTAGCTATGATCCCTTTCCCTCAATCTCTTCAAAGAGGGTGCAGGCTTCGTCCTACACTAGCTAGAGTTGTTGTGTCACCTCCATCACTCTACTTTGGATGGCATTGACCTTTTGCTAAACTGCACACTGCTCCTATGATATTTTCATCTTCTCTACCGCTGAAAGAAACTTCAACTTTGCTTGTACTGTCAATGCTTATTACTTCGCTTCCTGGAGTTGTGCCTCCAATGTTCTCAGTTCTGGGTCTTCTGCAAGGTGCTCATAAGTCTGCGCACTTTGGTTACTCAGTTTCTTGCATTCTAAATCTAATGCCTTGATTCTTTCGACTGCTCTCCTGGAAGTTTCTTCCCTCTGGTCTCGCACTTCTTGCAGAGTGCTCGACATTGCTTGTAGTTCTAAGTTAGCTACTCTTGCTTGGAGCTGCTGAATGGCCTCAGTGAGCTTCCCTACTTGTCTCGCAGCAGTTTTGTCTTCCATCTAGGCCAAGCCCGACACAGAGGAAAATGCTCTAACCACTGCCTACTTGAACGCAGTCTGCTCCGTGAGCAACTGGTATTTTTCTCTCTGAATCTGCTCTCGGTCCTCCTCAAGTTTCGCTCTAATGTCTTCTTTGTCTTGCTACACAACCCAAATTTTCTCTAGGGATTCCTTCTTTGCTTGCTTCAAGGCCTTTGTGGCCTTCTCTTTTTCTTCCTATGCTTGACGAAGGCGAACCTCTATAGCATCTATTATCCTTCACAGTTGGGTGGGCTCATCCCCCAATTCAACACCTTCTGATGATGATGGTGCAGTAGAAAATGCACAGCTCGAATAGAGAGCTTGATGTACCCCTTTTAGCTCGGCTTCGATTCTATCATACATCATTTCTTGTTTTTCTTCATTTCGCTGCAAGATATCCTCTGAGGCATCCTCTACAACGGTGATGATGAGATGGATATCATCCACCATGAGTATGTTATGTGACTGAAGCTTATCAACTCGAGTCTTCTTCTGCGCTGAAGGTTTCTGCAGATAAACCTTCCTCTTCTTTGACGTCTTGACCTCTATAAGGGGATCCTTTGGCGGTGTTACTTCACCCTTATCTTGCTTCTCTCCTTCTTCTCTGTTTACTTCATCACCTCCTCTGCCTTTAGGTGAGTCCAACATAGTTTCCTCCGATGCGCTGTCTATGTCTTGCACTTCCTCCTTCTTCTTTTTCCTAGTGCTGCTCGGTCCATCATATTCAGTCTCGGTAAACACATGACTTCCGATGAGGTCATGGTCGAATAGTTCTACATCTTTGACTGGTACATGGAATTCAACTGACCATTCCTTGGTTATTTCCTCCATATCTTCCTCATTCAACTTGTAGTATGACTGCAGCTGCTCCTTTCTTTCATCCCTGCGCACAGTGATGTATATGAAGTGCCTGTCTGCGTGGAACTTTGCTAACGAACTGTAAGTATGCAAGGTGTTCGGGGTCATTCGGGGGAATGAATCAATGGCTCACGTGAGTTGTAGGTAATAAGTGTGGAAGACAACATTTGATTGCCACTACTTCGCCATATCACTTGAATACCACAAGGTGGTGAAACTCGTGGCCAGTGGTTCTGATGGCTCAACTTCAGGGAATGTCGCTCCCTCTAGCATCTCCCAAGTGACAAAGCAAATGAGGATCAACAACCAGCTAAAGTGGAACTCATAGCCTTGGTCCTGAACTTTGCGACAGTCCTTCTCCAAGTCATTGACGAGGTAGCTTTCCTAGTTCATCTGCATCCCTTCGACGCACTTTCCTGTGAGGTCGACGACGAACCCTATGACTTGCGTCGATCTGTTCTTCCTAACGATCTTGCATGCTATCAGCTTACAAGCTAGGCACACTGCGCCATTCTATATGGAGGCTACCTTGTATCCCCGCTTCCCCTTCTCCACATCGTCGTAGGTTTCCTTTATTCGCTGCGCTAGGGAGTGATCTACAGCCTTCCCTGGGTAAAAATCTCGAGGGTTTGGTCCCTACACGCTCAAGCCAGTGATCATGTGGATCAGCGTCGGATCCATAGTCACACGCCTATCTAACCATAGATAGCCTCCATGGTAGCACGACAGAAGGAGCTTAACGCAGGCATTAACCTCCTGGTGTTTTCTGAAGTCTGGGATATTCATGACATTCGGGATCATGGACCTCGCAATGTCCATGGTCCACGGCTGGGGAACTATATTCAACTTCTTCCCAGTAGTCTTCATCAGGTAGCGATGCGGTGCAAGAATCGCATAATTCTTTCGGTCACCCAAGTTGAAATCATTGATCTTAAGCATCAGAATTTGTCCCAGCTGTGGTCCAACTACGCGTATCCCCTTCGAGAGGTACGCAGTGATCAGTGTATACTCGAAATATCGTGGGACACTATCACAACTAACAACACTAGCCAAGGGCGGGATATAGTCGGGCAAGACCGACGAAATTAGCTTCGTGTTCGCTAGGTCATCGCAGTGCTTGCTTCTTTTCTCAGTAGAAGGTCGGCTAGACCGACATTGTGCAATCGACGGGGATGCTTACAATCCTTCAGTCAACGATGCCTATACTCCTGCAGACATGACCTTCTCAGCCATAAGGTCGGTCAAAATCTCTTCCATGGACTTCTCTACTGCGCTAAGGTCGCCTGACATGCACGCTCGTAAAAAAATAACTCTGGTAGGCGACAGGACGCTCAAGGTAAGAAGAACAGGTTGCGAGGTCTTAAAAGCACAACGCGATATGAAATTACTTCTCTGTTATCTCAAATATTTTAGTTTGCAAAAGTGTCCTTAGTGCAGTATTTGACAGATTAAATAAGCAATGGCGTAACAGACTCCTCCAATGGGTCAAAATGCCTCAATCAATATGATTCCATCCATTGTGGCATGGTCCCAATGGTCCAATGGCGATTTTTCTGGCAATAACTACATTTCTAGCCATTTCAGAGCATCATTCTAATGATCAGGACACCTCCAATGGTCATATAGCTTCGTCGTGGTGAAGTACCATTCCGTGCGGTTCTGCTATTCCGGCGAAGTTCAAGTTCTATAAGCCTGCCTTCTGCAAGTCCTCTCTGGTACTTCCTGCAATTTTTTTAACTTTTCTTTCTTCTTTTTGAGCTTTCTTGCCTTCTTCCCTGTGATCTAAGTCTCTGGATGTCTCTTTCCATTCTTATTCTTATCTTCTCTTAGTAAAGTGACTTCGCACTGTTGATGGTCTTCCAAAGGGGTCGAGTGTAATACCTCTTCTCTGACTACTTCTAGGGTAGGTGCTCTTCTCTCCTGCATGGACAAGTTCTGTAAGCCTTCTCGCATTATTTCAACCTTTACAACCTCCTACTGCTTTGACTTGTCCTCCTATTCTTGTATTAGTCTCGCTATTTTTCTGGTTATGAAGTCCCTTAATTCTTGCTTTTTGTTTTCTATGGCTTCCTCTTCTTCTTTCCTTCGGATCTGATCTTTCTCAATCTAGGTCTTTCCTAACAAAAGTGTAAAAGGAGAGATGTTCTCAACAAACTTAATGACCTCAAATTCTTCTTTAGTCGATGTTCCATGGAAAATCATAGGTACATTAGTAAGTCTTCCACATAGGGTTATCATATTTCCTTTAAGCAATCCTATCCTTCCTAATGAAGGAACCATAGCAAGATTTCCCAAAATTTCCCAAGTACTTTCTAGCATAAGATTCATAGGTGTTTCCTCATCTAATACACAGTCTATGTCGAAGTCTCCTATTCTTGTTTCTATTTGTTGTTTCTCTTTCAAGATCTCCGATAAACTGATGTCTCAATGATCATTTAGTGTTTCTTTCATCTGTAATAATATAGTCTCTGATTCTTTCTGGTTCTTTATCATATCCTTGGCTTCTTGACCTTCTTCATGATTTTCTTGTCTCGGGTTCATCATTTCAACTTTAGCAATCATTCTAGGGAAATCCAAAACCTCATGATCAACAACTTTACAACAAAGATAAATAGGACCTATACCAGGGCATGCCTTAGCAATATGTCTTGATATTCTGCAGTTATAACACAATGTCAATCCTCTCTTTCTTTTAAATGATTCCCAACCTTTTATGTTCTGTGCACTGGGATCACAGTGTTGGACTTGCAATTTGCAAAATTTCTTTCTAGGTTCTTGCATCCACTTATTAGTCCAAAAGTTCTTTCTATGCATAGGAATAACGTATCTTTCTCTATCTTTATCAAATTTATTCAAATCAACTCGTTCTTCTAACTGTGCCCTAACTTTCAAACTAGGACAAAATCTATCAAACATACCTAGATTCATACTTTCAAAGAAAAAATTTCCACTTATCTTACCTTTATCAAAGCATAAAGCTTTAAGATCTTACCTCTTTTCTTCAGATCAAATTTTATTTCTTAGCACAGATCTTCACAAATCAAGTAGAATATTACACACTACAACAACAGATCTATGCACATAGCTTTCTCTTTTCTTCAGTTCCCAGCAATCCCAGTTTCAGGTCCTGACAACGGAACCATTTGTTGGCACAGGGGTAGACCTAGGGCTCAACGCTTCAACAAAGCACCAACAAAACCCTAACTATCGGCCCTTTCGGCAACACTTGCGAAGTAGATGAAGTCTCACCCGAGGTAGGAGAAGGGGGGGTTGCAGGACTCAGATGTCTACAACCTAGCTGGGACACAGATCTGTGATTACAACACTTAAGAGAGCACTTAGCCAATAACATGCATCAACTTATGAGTCTTATTCACTTCACATATTAAAACCCTAATTACAGAACAACGCAGTATTAAACAGATCTAACACTTCCAATCACTCAGCATAATCTTAGATCTAACATTCATTCACATAATAAGCACTCAAAATTCATTTATCTATCTATCATACATCAAGAACAGTGCACTAAGAAGATAGGTACATAAAAACATGAACAAAATAGCACAAATCACATCAACATAGGATATATGTGGTTCACCCCAGTGCGGGGCTATGTCCACCAACTCTTCTTCTCTTCTTATTAGTTTCTTCAATCTTCTCTTACATGAAAAGAGCCACAAGCCCAACTCCACATAGGACAGGAGATCTGTGTGCACCTCGCCAGATCCTCCTTCCCTGAGTTAAGTCAAAGCACCAAGCATTTTACAATCTATCCGCACAAAGCCTTACACAGTCTCCTACAATCACTTGCACTTAGCTCTGCAAGTCTTACACAGTATGCACAAAGCATCCACAACTATCTGAACTTAGCAAAGTGTACTTCTTACATCATTTGGCTATCTATTTATACATTACAAAAGATTCCTAAACACAGGTAAGACCCATGGGCCGACATCCCATACCCGTTACATAAACCCTAAAACCCAAAAAAATCGTAAAAGGGGTGAGATCCCACGATCTCTGCTTCGCCTGGGCACTCCATCTTCGACCAGCATGTCGAAGTCCCAAAAACAGTCAAACATGACCAAGGTTCTCCCAAAAATTGGTCGAGGTACAACAGTAGCCCCTCAATGGATTGTTTGATTGTCTATCACAATTCTCCTAAGGAACCCCTGTCAAAGCACAATTGAAATAATCCAAGACCAAGAGAATCAAACATTATAGTAGACAATCCACAATGACACAAGAGAATTGAGTTATGAAAAATGACATTATGATCTCACAAAGTTTCAAGAACCTCAAATGAGAGGAGGGGCTAGCCTTATATAGTTTTTAGTGTAACAACTAGTTTCTACCTCCCTCATAAAATACTATTTGTCTTCGTTTTCTCATCCACAATTGGTTGGAGGCTACACCATTGAATATATTTTTTTATTGCATAACTCCATGGTCAAAATGGGATAAATTCAATTTTTAGATTGCTTGACCAATTGATTTGTCCACATGAGAGGTGTTCCCCATAAGGAAAGAGGTCATATGGTACTAGACGAGGCTCAATTTTGGGTGGAAGAGCTCCACTATTCCACTTATGGACAATTTCATCTTGAATAATGAACTCAAACAGTCACAATTTGTCCACTTTGAGTCCAACGTCTAGCTTGACCAATTAATGGAGGTTATGATTTGTCCCAAGAGGGATGAATTGGTCATTTGATGAATAAAATTAATTATTTTGCATGTGGAGAAGGAATCTTTGACTTGCCAAAATTATTCCAATGTGAGAAGACCCCAGTCATTTCATTCTTTGACCATTTGACCTTGAAATAAGAGCCCAACAAATTTTTAGGAGTGGGATGATTTTCTCTTGGGAGGCAATATCTCCCTCTATATTCCATAAATGAAAATTATGCAATATGGGTTTTTCTCGTGATTTGTTTCTAGTCATTTTGAGCCCATGTTGTATTTTTGCCTCGGGGACCACTACCTCAAAAGATGTGCACTGCTGAAAACTTTGTGAGACTGTCATCTTCAGAACAAAATGACAGTGCACCATGGCCAAGAGATGCCTATAGAGTCAATAGAAAATAACCCTGTGGGAAGACATAGGTGTGCATGACATGGACCAGACTAGGCCCCACAAACTACAATCACCCCTACATAGGACCCGTGGCTCGACACAATCATGTGTCCCAATAGATCCGTGCCAATGCCTCCAATCCTATCCAAGACGAAAGACGTAGAGATGGGGACATAAGGGGACTGATCATGATCAGACTAAGTCTGGGAGTCCACTACAAAATCATCCACTATGGTTTATATGGCTTTAACCTGCATCATTGGGCTTACAATGGTGTAGCCA
>SNQJ01S0030414.1:0-12181 GCA_010110895.2 Picea sitchensis | reverse complement strand
CTTTATTTTCATTTACAAATGCCCTCTCATAAATATTAAATTAGAATTTCACTATTAAATCTTGAAAAGGCCTAAGTGAACTTTCAAGGTATCCTTCTTCTTTGCATACCAAGGGACCACTCAAATATATTACACTCATTGTTATTGTTAACATTATAATATTTTCTCGGAACCGCATATGAAATGATAAGCTCTTCCACTTGGAAACCCTTGGACTGAAGAAGGGGTAAACACAATGTAATATTGCATTAACTTTATAATAAGTTTCCATAGACTTTTCTAGTTGATTACAAGAGTTGCATATAGACAGTTTTGCAACACACTCATACACAAGTCACCTAATCCATTATAAAGTTTTTGGAGACTTTTTCACTTTATCTCTTCTTTTTTTCTAATAATCACATCAATTATAACTTTTTCACTTTAGCTTTTTTCCTAACACAAGCAAATGCATGCTCATCATGTAAGGGAACTAAATTACAATATTTCTATATTCCATGGCCATGTGGAAAACAAAATAATTTTTTTTTCTCGGAGACTCTCATATGTTTACAAATTATAGTAATGCGATTTATTTTTTATTTTTTTAATGGTTGTGAATTTGATTCATATGAGAAGAGATATAACTATTCTATTTTGTTGTGTGAGTTGTAGAGAAGTTATGAGTGAGAATATTAATACTATAAATTTATTATTGTTAAGTTAGTAATAAGGTTTTGCTATATTTTTTTTAAGATTATGAGGATTTATATAGATCAAGCAACGAAGTTGGCCTTTCAAAATTGGCAGAGATGTTGGAAAATATTTCTAATATCATTTTTTAAGTTGACAATAAGAAGCTCATTCAAGTCATCAAATAATAAGAAGTGTAGAGAGCTATTTGGGGCCTTGCCCCTGACAAGGCACTGAGACCTGGTAGTTTTTCTATTCACTTATGTCGCTCATGTTGCTCATTCATCAAATTAGATCTCTTAAGAATGATCAAGATGTTCAAAAATCCTATTGAATGGAGGGTTACACCAATTCCACCTTTCTTTCCCTTGTACCTAAAGAATCCAATCCTTCTATTTTTTCTCGCTTTCGACCTATCTCTCTTTGTAACGCTTCCTACAAGATACTATCATAAATCACTGCATAAATGTTAAAACTCTTCCTTCCAAGACTTGTTTCTGAAAATCATGGTGGATTCATGGAAAATAGACAAATAGTGGATAATATCATCCTAGTACAAGAGGAAATTCACTCGAGAAAATCCAATAAGGAAAGAGGCATGGCTATCAAAATTGATATGGAAAATACCTTCGATAGGGTAAATCATGCTTTCCTTTGCAAAGTTCTCAATAGGTTTGTTTTCTACTCCATATTTTTTCAATGGATATCGACTTGCATCATTAAACCTTGTATTTTCCCCTTGGTAAATGGATGGCCCACCTCCTTTTTCTCAGCAAGTCGAGGACTTCAACAGGGATGCCCTCTATCCCCTCTGTTATACATTATTATGGATGAATCCTTCAATGGAAATTAGAAGTTGAAAGAAGAATGTATGATATCCCAAACATCAAGATCGCTAGGGGAGTCAAAGCTATCAACCACTCCACCATTATGGCAACCATTAACACTATTCTTTTAGGAGGAGCCTCCACCATTATGGCAACCAACTTCAAATAGGTATTGGATATTTTCTTGAAAGTATCAAGAGGTCATATTAACTTTAACAAATGTAAAATATATCCCTGGAACACCGACAAATTAGTAATCAAAATCATATTCAGGATCCTCTCCTTCCCATTTAAAGAGGATTAGAAGACCTTCACCTACCTAGGCATGCCCATCCGTTAGAAAGCCTATTCCTCTCAATTATGGCAGCCCATAATAAATAAAATCAAGAAAAATTCAATCAATGGGGAGCTCAATGGCTTAATCTAATAGGTAGGTTAATTTTGATTAATTTTGTTATTTTTGCTTTGCCAATCTATCAAGTTCCTGCTCTTCTTGCACCAAAAGGGATAACCTTTCTAGTATAATTGCTTATTGGTAGTTATTTTGGATTAACTATTTGTGTTAACGATCTTCTGAGCCACTCTTTAATGTACTCTTTCATTGGTGGAACCGTGATGTCTTTCTTAACCCAGAGTGAGAATATTTATTCTTCCATTTCTTTAAATTCATAGTGCAATTTTTCAATTGATGCTGGGTGGTGTTCATTATCATTCATGAAAGTAACGAACCATTGTCTAATTTATTCTTCTACAAAATCAATGAGATTGTCAAACTCACTGTCCCATCAAGCTTTAATTATGCTCAATTCCATCTCCAATTTCTCCTTAGGTATAAGCATGGAATCTCTTACTAGTTGTGGGCCCTCGAGATCTTTAACAATTTCAGGTGCTTTATGGAATGTGTTTCTTCATTTGTCATTAATTTTTGTATAGCTAGAAATTGAACCTTGTCCCATCAAATGTGTGAACAACCACGAAAAATTTCGATATGGCTCTACCAACATGGATATATCAATGCCTAAAAGAGTAGCCAACATTTATGTTGATGGAGCCATGAAGTCCTTCAACAAATTCACCCCACCACACTAGGAATCCAGGAAAGACTCAACGTCTGGAAGCTTGAGACTTTTGTTGGAGTCGGGCAGTTGGAGCATCCTTTTAAAAAATTTGGGAGTTAGCATAATCAGGTTCTTTCCTTCCACTGCTACTCAAGTCATTCTAATTTTTGAATCAAATCGGCGGGCACACCAAGAAACCAGCTCCCGAAATAAAATAAAAACTTTGGGCATGCAACCAACATTAGGCCAGTCATCCAAATCTTGTTCTTAATATTCTGCTCATGAGTTAGGCTCAAGAACCATTGATATACAACTGACCAATGGAATTCCTTGTCTTGGCGCATGAGGGAATTGGCAGTATCACCACAAAAAGGCTATTTTCTTCTTCTAGTTTCCATGTTTCTTATTCTTTCAATGCACTTTGATATACGTGACACTATTACTTATGAATTATGGATTTTGAGTTGTTTAAAGGCTAAGTTCATGAATAACATTTACTAAAACATCCCTTCAACATGTACAATTTCCTTTGGGACATGCGCAAACCATAAATGGAAGTTATTCTAAAAAGCAAGTCATAATTAATCCACATTAACCCCAAATCACCACCTTTTACCTTGTGAATCAAAACACATTAATGAATCATAAATGACCCTCGAAAAGTGTGCAAGGTGCATGAAAAATATTACCAAATTAACGAGAACTTTGCCAAGTTCTCGTTTTTTCAAGGGTCCCATTTTTTACCATGTTTTGAAAAATGGTGCTACCGGTAGCACCCCTTTTCATTTTGAGGTGGTTTTTTGATATTTTAAATCTTCTTATCTATAACGGATCCACATTTTGTTTCTAAAATGCTTGTTTTTTGAACTATTTTCAAATTTTCCTAAATCAATTTTTTTTTAAATGCTTGTTTTCCAACTATTTTCGATCTTTTTCTAAATCGTTTTTTTTTTTCTTCTTACCAATGTTTTTTTTTATGATTTTTAATCATACTAAAAATATTATAAAAATATTATATATGATTTATGTTATTGAAATTACGATTTTTCAGAGAACATTGCTTACCATTTATTTACGTGCAATCATTACCTAGAGTAACATGATTAAACAACCAACCTTACCTGGAGTAACGTGATTAAACAACCAGAATTTCACTCTCTGCTAGGGTTTGGAGCAGCTGCAAGCTAGGGTTTGACAATCGTGGTCACAACAGAGGACAACATGGTTACCAAAGGGGGCAGTAATGGAACCCCCTCATACAAGAAGTTAGTGGTGGACAGGGGGAAAGGCCCATGAGGCATAGGTTTCAAGGAAATAATGACAAGCACCTTCGGATTAGAACCAAAAAAGAGTCAGGAAAGCAACCAGGCAAAAAGAGATGGCATGGGGGAAGAAGCCAGAGAAACTCAGAATGATGCGCAAGATCCAGTGAACCCTAATGGATTAGAAGGGCGCAACTCATGTAAACCTAAAACAACAATGATAGCCAAGGTGATACTGGAAGATCCTCAAATGAAACTCTTCAGGGACCAAATGAAGACGCATGCACTAATTTGCAAGTTCATGGGTTTGTGTCCCACAAAAAGAACGTTGTGCAACTGGATAAAATAAAAATGGAAGCCAAGTAGAGAAGTGGAACTTCACTTGGGCTCGAAAGGATTCTTCACATCAATATTCATGAACCTGGAAGACATGGATAAAGTCTTTGAGGGGGGGCCATACTTCCATGCCTCAGCAGGACTGTACATGCGGCCATGGAAGGAAAAATTCTCCCCAGAGAAAGAAACTTTAAAAAATGTACCCATCTAGTTGAGGCTAGACTACTGGCTGCCATCCACCTTTGAAGAAATCAAGAACAAACTTGGAAAATATGTGAAGACATTGGAAGGAACCCTAAAAGGGAGATATACATCCTATGCAAGGATCTGCATAGAGATGGATGTCTCGGGGGCACTCCCAAAAGCCATAAGCTTGGAATTCAGGGATGAGGAATGGATACAAAACATTGACTATGAGCAGATCCCGTTCAGGTGCAGAAGATGTCACGAACATGGAAACCTAATCAGAGAATGTCCTCTCAATAAAAAACAAGAAGCGGAAAACACCAAAATACAACAGGATGAGGATGGGTTCATAATGTCGAACCATAGAAATAGAGAAAACAAGAAACAAAGAAAAGCCCCAACAAGAAGCAATCCAGAAGCCAGGACTAGAATAGAAGGAAGGGACAAGACAAACAAAGGGGAAGAAGGAGGAAAGGAAAAGGAAAAATCAAAAGAAGCTAGGGAACAAGAAACAAATGAGAATACAGATAGTCTAAGAAATAAAATGGAACAGGGGGGTAGTGCAACTCCCATGGATGGAGAAACCAGAGATGCCAACACCCCCATGCAAGAGGCAAATGGAGATGCGGAAATGACACCAAGTGAGGTAGGTATGGAAGATCCTAATCTTATAGATATTGTAGAAAGGGAAGGAATAGATCTCCCGAACATATTTGAGCAATGGAAAAGGCAGGTCATAGACAATGTACCAACGAAGCAACTAGATCGTATCCAATACCTATTCCTCCTAAGGGAGGAAGAAAAATCCAGAGGGCTCAAGCGCACACACGATGAGATAGGACACATAGGAATCAAAGAAGGCGAGGCACAACCATAACTCTCACCAAAAAAAATGAGAAGAAAGAAATGAAGGAAATCAAACAACATATCCCTACAGGAATGAATATCTTTGCTGATAAACTCAGGTAAGAAAAAAAAAAATCTTTCCCAACTCCCCCCCACATGTTTAAATGAAGATTATAACATGGGATATAAGAGGCCTAAACAACCCACGAAAGCAAATAATACTTAAAAACAGACTGAGAAAGGAACAATCGGACCTCTGTTTCATCCAAGAGACAAAATGCACTGTAGACAGAATGGAAACAATTAGCAAAAAACAATGGAGCAAGTACAAGATGCTGGCTGTCGAAGGACAACAGATGGTTGGTGGTATTCTCACTTTGTGGAACCCACAAGTGATGAATATACTAGTAGTTGAAGCCACCAAACACACACTCTCAGTGAACATGCAAATCATACATAACATAGAGGTGATTCTATGCACTAATGTGTATGGATCCAAAATGTTAAAGGAAAAGAGAAGAATGCTCCTAGACCTAGAAAACCTAAAATCTTGTTCTGACAACCTCCACTGGATCCTAGCAGGGGACTTCAACATCATCATGACACTTGTGGAGAAAAAAGGAGGCACCAGGAGACTAGATAGAGATGTGAAAGACTTCTCAACTTTCATTGACACAGTGGAGATGGTGGACATTAGAACCAATAATGGATAGTTCACTTTGAACAACAAATGGATAAATCAATATCAGATAGCGACAAGGCTAGAAAGATTCTTGGTTTCAGAGTCCATCATTCTGCAGGGTTTAACTTTAGACTGTAACATCCTTCCCTGGGGGGGTTCTGACCACTGACCAGTCCAATTGGAAGAAAACTTCCAAACCACACCGAAGAATAGACCTTTCAGATTTGAGAAATTTTGGATCGAACATCCCACCTTCAAGGAGAACATAAACCAATGGTGGTAGGAGGAACAACCGGATCAAGGGACAAGGATGTTCAAACTATATAATAAACTCAAGTACATCAAATATAAGCTCAAGGAGTGGAACAAGGAAATATTTGGAAACATAAACCAAGAGAAAAAAAATATTGAAGATAGACTTAGGAAACTCCAGGAAATATGCATAGATGAGGGATATACAGAGGATCGGAAAAGGGAAGATATCCAAATGACCCAGGAATGGGAAGTAATATGCCAACAGGAAGAGTCTCTATGGTGCCAAAATTCTCGAATCAGGTGGCTAAGGGAAGGAGAGAAAAACACCAAGTTTTTTCATAGAACAACCATTGCTAGAAGAACCCACAATAAAATCCTGAAAATTAGGGATCAAGATGGGATCGAGAGAGAATCCCACAAGGAGATTGAAAATTTACTGGTAAATCACTTCCATGGGATAGCGCAGGAACCCAACCAAGACCGAACATAGGCCATCCAAAAGATAACTTAGCACATCCCCCAACTAGTTACCGAGGAACAAAATATCAATCTAAACAAACCCATCACTAAAGAGGAAATTGATCAAGTGGTCCAAGAGATGCCCAACGGGAAATCCCCAGGTCTAGATGGTTTCACAGTGGAATTCTTCAAAGCCTGCTAGGAAGTGGTCAAATATGAGGTTTATAGGGCGGGGGAAGACTCCAAACATTCAACCTCCATTCTGAAAGCGCTAAATGCCACAATGATTACTCTAATCCCCAAAGAAAATGAAGCAAGGACCCCAGACCGTTACATACCCATAGCTTTATGCAATGTGGTTTACAAGATCATTTCCAAAGTCATAGACAATAGATTGAAACCTCTCCTACCCACACTGATTTCATAAGAACAGGTGGGTTTCGTTGAAGAGCAGCAAATTATGGACAACATCATCCATGCCCATGAGCTGATACAAACCCTAAAAGTCCAAAGGAAAGGGGGGATGATAATCTAACTTGACCTAGCAAAGGCTTATGAAAAAATTAGCTGGCACTACATGGTCAAGACTCTGGAAGCCTTTGGCTTCCCACAACACTAGATTAGCTGGATTGTTAGTCTAGTTTCAATGACAAGTTACTTGCTCTTAATAAATGGAGCCCCAACCAAACCCTTATGGCCTTCAAGAGGCATCAGACAAGGAGACCCGCTACCCCCCTTCCTGTTCATTATGATGATGGAAGGAATTAGTAGAAGCATAAAAAGCACAACAGCAGCAAGTGAAATAACAGGCATCAAACCTTTTGAAAACTCCCCTACTTCCACACACCAACAGTTCGTTGATGACACCTTACTCCATGGCACACCCACAGTTAAGGAGAAAAAACCTATAAAAGAATCTTAGAAGAGTTTGGGGAAGCCTCGGGAGTAGAGATCAATCACTCTAAATCTATGATGTACTTCTTCAATACCAACCCTACAATTCAAAGAAACATGGCTAACATTTTGGGGTTTGAACGCAAAAGTCTCCCAATGAAATACTTGGAAATCCCCCTGATGGACAGATCTTGCAACATGGAAATGTGGGAAGGATTGATCAACAACCTACAAGAGAGAGTGAAAAAATGGACTTACATATTCCTCAACCTAGCGGGGAGACTTACACTGACCAAAGTGGTTCTGCAAGCAATTCTGACCTATATGATGTCAGTGTTTCCTATTCCCAAAGGGATTTTACAAAAAATAAGAGCCATCCAAAGGGACTTGCTATGGAGAGGAGCAAAAAAAAAGAAAAAATGGGCCCTGGTGGCCTGGGAGAAGGTTTGCAAACCAAAATGCAAAGGAGGCCTGGGGTTACAAGACCCACAAGTAACCAACGAATCCTATGGGGCGATGGGTCAAAGAAAAATCATCACCATGGGAAAACCTTTGAAAGGCCAAGTACGCCCCAGACATCAATGACCAGGATCAAATTCATTTTATTGGCATCAGAGAGGGATCAACCATCTAGAATCTAGCTTGGCACAACAAAACTTGGATCCAGACACACAACTTCTGGGAAGTAAGGAATGGTAAAACAACCGGATTCTGGGAGGACGCCTGGAAACAGGAACCCAGAATGGAAAAGATGAACAGGGAGGAACTCCAACAGAACATGACCACGCAAGGCAAAATAAAAATCTACCAATACTGGAAACAAGGAAATGACCGCAACAGATGGAGAATTTGGGACAATCTCAATCCACAAAATAGAGACCGGAATGCAACAATAACGAAAGAGGTGGAGGAGGAACTAGGGAAAAGGAAAATTGTAGTATCAAAAGAAGAGGACCAATTAAGATGGGGCAGGAAAAATGGCGGGGAATTCAACTTAAAAGAAGCTCAAAATTACATCGAGGACCAGGACCAAGAAGATCTGGCGCAATAGTGGGGAAATATTTGGGGCAGCCCCCAGTGGCCAAAAATCAAAATTTTCAAATGGTTAGTACTTCACAACTGAATTCTAACCTGGGAAAACCTAAGGAAAAGGGGTTTCATAGGCCCTTCATGATGCCACCTCTATCAAGCTAAGGAAGAAACAACGAATCACCTCCTCAATGAATGTAACTACACAACAAATATCTGGGATTGGGAGGCAGGCATATTTCGCCAGTCCAATAGGACCCGAGGTAACATCAACGTAACCATCAACAACTGGAAAGAGATTTACAACGCAAATGAAGAGGTGAACCTCTGCTGGAATATCATACTGAGGATAATCACATGGGCAATATGGAAAGAAAGGAACCAGTGCATATTCAAGAATGAAAGCCTTCCGAAAGGAAAAATCAAGGAAACAATAATCTCACAGATAAGAGAAACAATGCAGAGCCACAACTGCTAGACTGAAAAAGTGCAACTCATAGGCCAGGACTCCTGCATCCTGGAAGATTTTCACCTAAAAGACGGGCGCAACAACACATAGGTAAGGCGACCACCGCAACTCCAATTAGGAGAGCACAACTGGACACCCCCTCCAGTAGGATTCCTCAAGTTGAATTTCGATGGGGCGGCAAAATAAAACCCAGGAATGATAGGGATGGGAGGGGTAATCATAGATAGTGATGGTAACATAATCCGGCTGTACACTGGGAGTATGGGAAATTCAACCAACAACGCAACGGAATTTGGAGCCCTGGATGATCTAAAAATAGGGGGCTAACTTGTTATGCTATGCAAGCACCCTTTACTTCATTAAAATTAAACTTTTCAGGACCTTGCTCAATGTCTTAATTATACAAGATATTTTATGTGTCAAGTTCATGCTTCTTTTAAATGTTTATGTGTGACGTCTTTAAAAATTTAAATATGTGTTTTAATCAAATACACAATAACCATAACTTGCAGCAAATAAACCAGCAAACTCACAACAATAACAAGATGATAAAGGAGTTCACCCCCAACTGGGCTACATCTCCTTGAGCCTCCATCAATGGACCAGGCTCTCTGGGATTAGTTTGTCAAAGATTCTTTTACAAGCTGCTGCTCAACTCCAATGGATTTACTGACTGTACCATTGGGTTCATAATACATAAAAACCCCAAAAATGACTAATAGAACTCTGAAAATGGATCATGGCTCATTCGGGCATGACCTCTTCTACATGTGGACTTGAGCTTCCCTGAGCTTCCTTGTGGAACAACCACCTGTAAAAGTCCTCAAATGGATCTGAAACCTATCTCAATGTATTCAGAGCATAACAATTAGCCAAAAATGACTATTCAGTCACATAAAATAGACTTGGGCTCATTTGAACATGACCTCCATCAATGGGGGCCCTAAGCTCCCTAGAGCTCTCTGAAACTTCAATAGTGAAAAACTTGAAAAAGAAGTCTTCAAATTCCTTTGAAAACAGTGCCAATGGATTCAAAACATCCAAAAACCCCTAGTTGGGCTTTTTCGGCACCTCATTTGGCCAGAAAATGAAGAAGATAGGCTTCCTGGAAGTTTCCCCTTCAAACTTGTTGTCTCTGGTTCACCAAAATGCACCTCTGTACGTCCAACCTAGCTCACGTGCTCAATCTCGTGTTAAAACCTAGCACTGGGTGCAACTACAAAACTGTGTGAACTGTAGGACGGTTAGGGCACGCCTAGCCCCTAACCGCCAAAACCGTGGACATATGGGTCACCATGTGACCACGCGCACATACAAAAAGGGGCCAAGGTTTTAAAACATATGGTAATGCCAAGTGGAAAATTGTGCGGGGTTTGAATGCATGTGTGTTGGTGGTTACATGGTGGATACATATATGACCGGGGGTCGGGGCTTAGCCCCGACCCGGACCGCACCCCAAATCAAAACAATTGAAACTCAAATAAATTTAAAATGGCATAGTGGTAAGAACCACATGGGTGGCGTGCCGATTGGGTGGCCCTTCCCAAATATTTACCCCTACCCGGAGGTTGCAGGGTTGAATCCTGCCGACTACATAAGTTTTATCCATAGCCTAGGTGACACGTGGCGGCCCTTGTTTGGGCCACGTGTCACCAACCCATTCACCACCAATATGCCACATGTCGGATGCCAATTCATCCACATGAATGCCAACCAACACCTGCCATGTGTTGTACGGCCCTGCCAACTCAGCTTCTTCCACGTGTCGTATGGCCCTGCCACGTTAGCATCCCTATGAACTGTACAGTTAGCACATTGTTTTTTGCCTGTTTGACGATTTGAACAGAATGCGATATCTCTCTCATCCGACGTCCGTTTGAACCCATTCAAGTTGCATTGGGTTCATGACGACGAGGGATATGCACCTGTTCGTTTTGAGGAAATTCCGAGAACTTTGATTTTTGAGCAAAATTTTGACCCCTGGTCCAGATTCTAATCACACCTTCCCACTGAAAGGCTTTTGGACCCACAAAAGCTGATGATTATCTATATGAGCTTTAATACTCTTCTACTTCCAAGTTCTATCAACTGATTCTACTTGAAAAGTCTTTTTGACAATCACCTAGATACCTTGACATGCCTTGCACTGCAACTGGTTATGTCCCTCAACCACTGTCCTCTAGCTGTTGCTGACCCACTGTTCTCTTTGTGCTTGGAATACTGCCAGCCTTCCCACTGAGAATCAAGTCCCTCTTGTGAACTCTTTGGCATCAAAACAATCCGCTCTACAATGGCTGCAAAACTTCCTGCGACATCTTGTCACAAACCAAGAAAACCATCAGTTTTGAAAACAAATTTATACAAGACTGAAAATGATGCCAACAAAGTCTTTTTTCTCTTCAAGAAAACGGTCGCATCTTGTACTTCATCAAAGTACATGGTGTTTTCCTGCATCTTGGTGTACTCAAAATTGACTTACAAGCCAACAAACACCATCGACTAAACATAAGTCGAAAAACATGATCGACACAACATAGTCGTCAAGACAACATCGACACAAGTTGAGACTCATTTGAAACATATCGACCTTCCCAAAATGACAAGGAGACATTCATGATACACATTCATGTTACAATCATGAGTCATTCAGGATGAACTATCACTAGGTTCACTGCTTACACATAGACAAAAACACAAAAACACATGCATGTGCATGACTCTTCAACTCTCCTTCAGGTACAAACATAAGTACATGAACCCAAAACATGTGGGAACATAAGAGATGAATATGAAAAAGATATATGGCTATAACAAGTGAGCATCATACCCCTCTTTTACATCCTCCTGGCAAAGTTGTGCAACAAACAAGAATGCCTTCAAACGAATTGCATTCACATGCAACTTGCATCATACAAATTGTACTTGTCATACTCTCAACATAAATGCATACATAACGCTGAAATGTGCATCTACAATAGAAAAATGCAAGCCTTACTTGCTCAAGAAACTCAACCATTTCTTACCAAGCCAACTCAATGGTGAATTTTTCTGCTGAAAATCGTCCTCTTGTGAATCATCTTGACTCACATCAATAATGGAATCTCCTCTTCCATTCTTGCCAATCTCTTTATCCATATACCTCTTGTGATGTGGATGAGTGGTTGGATGCAATGTCCAACATTGGTCAATGAGATGACCCCTCTTCT
>SNQJ01S0030413.1:55485-77820 GCA_010110895.2 Picea sitchensis | reverse complement strand
TGTCAAGTGATTGATTGATGCCAAAGGATTGATTGACTGATGCCAAAGGATTGATTCATTGATGATTGATGTAATGCAATATGTATTTTCCTTGATGAGAATGCATATATGAAGACGGATCAATGAGTCTTCATTGATATGATGAATAAGGATCAATGAGTTTTCATTGATACATGATGAAGATGGATCGATGTGGTTTCATTGGTGTATGATGCATTGTTGGAAAAATGTATAAATGACTCAGTATTGTCTTATCATGATTGATAAGGTGCACAAATGGATGAACTCCAAAGTGGTCCCCTTATGGTGAAATCCCTCACGGGAAGAAGCTTTGCGGATTGAATTATCCTAGAAGAATGGTTGGAGGACCCATGCTTGTATGTGGAATAATGAGATGAAGATCAAGGAAATTGTCGGTGAAACTATCCTAGATGAATAGTGTTTGTCATGCCATTTCCGGTGGTATGTAGAATGTCACATAACTCCTCACAGTTTGAGAGTTATGGCCTTAGGAAGTTGAAGGACCCCCATATGAAGGCTTAAAGCCCACAAGGTCAAAGAAGTCAAAGTGACCATAAAACAAGAAATCATTATTTAAATGATAGGTAAAGTGACCAAATTGAAGATTTTTTAAATGATTAAGTGAGGTGAAAAAATCTAGAAGGAATATTTAAATATTAAGGTATTGGAGAACTTTGGTATGGAAGTGGTTGACCTGGAAATGAGGGAAAATAGGTTAGAGGTGACCTGAAATGGAGTTAGAGGTGGAGCCTGAAAGAAGAAATCATTGATGAAATGATAAGAGTAAGAGTGACAAAGTCAAAATTGGATTATTTAAAATAATGAAAGAAAAGTGACAAGAATCAGAAATGATAAGATGGTGACTAGTGGAAAGAGATATTTAATTGATAGAGTATTGGAGAACTTTCTGTTTGTGGAGAGAGTGGTTACTTGCTAAAATAAAGAGAGCAGGTTAGTGACCACAGAAATTTGTTAAATTGAACTTCAAAACTGAGGCTAGAAATTTGTTACAAGTGAGAAGTATAAATAAGATGGAAAGAGTTCAGAAAGTTGAGAGAGGAGATAGAATTTTTTTCATGATGCTTTCTAAGGTATTTACAAATCATACTTATTTTATAATAATTTTTTTATATAATGATTTTAGACCATGAGATTGATATTACATTGAGGCAGCATATCCAAGATCTGTGGTAACAAATTCATCTTAATGGTTCATTGTATTTTTGGAGACCTACATGCGTGGAAAATAGGGTTTGTGTGATCTGAAACTAGTCTAAATAGGTGTTTAGGGTAAAAAAACGTCATAAATTATTCATAACAAATCAAGTGATTGAGACCAATTGTGTAGGTTATATTACAGTATATCATTTCTGTGTAACAATTCTAATCTATTGAACTCATTCCATCATGAGAATGCTCTAGAATTAAGCTCTCTAAGTAAACCCGAGTTCAACAGGTATGCCATTTTTGTTATAAATCCTTTTTGAGAGGTTCCAATTAGTGGAAACTGGAGGAATTGCATAAAACACATTGAATAAAATTGTATATCAACTTCAGATATTTATTCATTACATATAAAAAATTTATGATTATTTTAAATTAGGGTTGTTGACTAATCCAAGAAACTAACTAGTCATGGTTGAGACAAAGCGGTTGATGAGTTGGCATACATGAGGAGTTGGATAGTTCATGTGGTAAATATTGATGATTCATTTTTTATAATTATTTGACACATGATTGAGTATATATGCAATTGTTTATGGTTGGATGCACTTTTTATGATACAGGTTGATTATAGGTTGTTGACACATGTGTTGGTGCATGGTTGATGCACACTTGTTTATGGTACAGATTGATATACATTGAGGATTGTTGCCTCGCATATCAGTTGTGCTGAGGGTAAGAGCTGAGAGTCTTTCATTATAGAGTTGGTTCTCTTGTAGAGTTGTACTCTATTCATTTGTTGCTGAAAAAAAAAACCCAAGGATTATAGTCCATAATAAAAATAAAATTGTACATGCATCTTATATTCTTTGTGTTCCTTATGGTGATGACTTGTTGATGATATGTCTTGATCATGTTGACATTTAACTCATCATAAATGACATCAATGAGTATGAGTAAAATGTTGAATGATAAATAATGAGTTTTGTGAAAGAGAGAAATTTTGGGAAAAAGAGCCCTACAGTGTTCACCCCCCCTCTTAGTGTAGTGGGTGTGTCCAACAATTGGTATCAGAGCAAGCCTTCACTACAAGCATTAACAAGATTGAAACAGATCCATAGACACACAAATTGATGATGAAATACCAATCCTTGATGAGGGAAAATATTCTACTTGGATAATAAAGATGAGAGAGTATTTGAAGACAAAGGGAGCAAATATTTGGGCCTTCATTGGTGGATCCAGTTTCATTGACAGAAATTAAAGTTTGGCTTTCGAAGGGAAAGAAGAATGATGCATTGGATCTCGAGACCATTCTTGGTGGACTCTTAAGCCCTATCAAAGAAAGCATGGAACCACTTCTAACAAGGATCCCTAAGGGCCAAGCTAGAGACATATCAAATAAAGAAGGAGAAGGGAAGATATTGAGAATATGTAAAGGGTATAGATTGAGAATATCCAAAACCATGATTGCTCGATATTTCTAAATGTGATCTTGAAAATATTTCTAGTGAAGATAGCACCACGAGGAAGATCCCAAAAGTGGCTAAATGAAATGTGGGAATACAAAGACTCTTGATTGTAATGATTCCAAATGTGATGATTTTGAATTTTTCTCAAGTGAAGAGGATGATCTAGAAATAGTTTGTGTAAATTTTGATGGTGATTATCCCATGGAAAAGAATAGAGGTCGATTAAGAACTTCAAAAGAGGATTGAAGAAGGTTTATATAGATACAAAAGTGATCATTTATATACTATAACTATCTTTTGGATAAAACTAAGAAGTTTCTTAGGGGGGACTCAAAGGCACATATTATTGGCAGTTAAAGGGAGATACTCAAAAGAACAAGATGGAAATGGCTACTAGGTGGGAAAAGGAGGAAGAGATAACAAGACTAAAGATTGAAAAATAAGATATGAAGGTATGTGATGAGATTAGAAAAAAATTTTGAAACTATTATTCATCTTAAGACCCAAATGGAAGAAGCCAAATAGGAAGAAGAACTTTTGAAGAATCAAATTAATGAAAGGAAGAGTCATGTGATAAGTTAGAAAATTTTAGAATTGTTGGATCTTAGAGAAAGAAGGTGGAAAAGTCAATAAATTCTTGAATAGCTCAAAGATATTGGATGATGATCTTTGGAAAGTCAAAGATCACCATATGATAAATCAGTCTTGGATACAAAGAAGCTACACACACTGCTCAAGAAAGAAGAACCTCAAAGAAGCATGAAATTAGAAGTCCATCAAAGAAGGAAGACAATGTTGCAAAGAAACTATCTACACAAGGAGCAGGAAAATTTCAAAAGAAGACAAAGCAAGGAGAGACATCAAAGGAAGCTATGTTTGGGACATAAAGAAAACAAGGTATGAAAACCCAGTGTGGGCTAATTCATGTATAATGAATATGGTCACAAAAGATTTTTGAATATGAATCTTGTGAAAGACCTGTGGAAGGTGCAAGCACTGCCAGGGTGTGGGATGCTGATCAAGTAGGGCCATTGTTGTAACACCATGGAGGATGCTACAACTATAGTCCCCTGTGCAATCCCAGAGTACTAGACACAAGAAGAGATCTGATGAGGGACACAAAATAGCATGTGAAAGGATGAGTAGGAAGGGAGACATCTTTAGTATTGGATGCTCATAAGCTCAAGTTCTAGGAGAAACAACATCTGAGGAAGTGGGTGAACAAGACAGGCATTTGTGGGCAGAGACAGAAAGACTGAAGGGAAGTTCAAAAATATCATCTACTGAGGCATACAAAGGTGACAAGGGTATCAATTGTGTGTGTATATCTGAGTCTAACTTGTATAGGTCGTGTACCTTTATGTCTGTGTCACAGAGCAGGCATATATATGTAGTGAATCCCTACAGGAAAAGGCTATGCAGGTTGTTTGATATGTGATGGTATAACTCTTTTTGATGCAGGGTCTGACTTGCTGATTTATTATAGGTTCTAATATTGTTTACATTAAGGTTTCTTGAATTCTATTTGGTTATGTAGGGTGATATAAGAAAATAAAATCTTGATTGCATGGCACTAACCAAGTATAGTTGATTCATTCTTCTGTTGAAGAATATTGCTAGTTATGAAAATGAAGTTATGACACCTTGGTTATGTGATGATGTATTAGAAGCTTACTTGTTGGAAAGATTGATACATGCTTTTAGCATATGGATGGGATACATTGGGACATGTGGTTAGTGATTTGATGAGGTTATCATGTTGTATGTCATTGATGATTCATAGATTGATCTATAATTGATACATGTTTGGTACCCTCATACCATGGTGGCATGTGCGATGATACCCCACCAATTGTTTGCATCTTGTAATTGTTTTTAAGATGGGTGGCGCGTGCCCTTTCTGGCCCGGTAGCTGGTTATGATGGAGACATATCGTAGGTGATAGGCATGATTTTAGGTGCGATTCATGGTTTGTATGATGGAGTACATAGTTTGGAAGGTAGATGCACATGTTGGCATATTGGTAGATTTACATGTTGGCATATTGATAGAGTTATATGATTGATACATTCCATGGATGATATCTTTTGGCTATTCCATGATGTTGATGTACTGATGTCTTGCAGGTGTTGTGCATGGTGAGCTTTATTTGCAGGATATACTTGAACGACCTTCATGATTCTTTATTTTTTCCATTGTTGACATATCTTTAGCTTCATGATTCTTGGGCATAGAATTAGTTTGATGCATGAACAGGGTCAAGGATCATTATATGGTAGCACATTGTTCATCTCATAGAAAAGCGATGGGGAGACATATCCATAGGGGGAATCATTCTTCTTACCATGATTCTAAGAGGAGATATTAATGAGATGCATACCTAGAAAAGAACCCTATATTTGAAGAAAAAGCACAGGGCATAATTTAAGAGGTGATGGTCACAGGGGGAGTATGTACGATGTATTTTTAGCATTACATCAGAATGATATCACTTGTTCAAAAAGGAGATTATGAGAGAGATATCGGAACGGTGGGGAGCAGCCCAAGGAAAGTTCAAGCGGGGGGAGCAACCCCCCAAGGAAAATGGCCCTTTTCCATTGATGTCAAAGGGAATGAGATAATGGTACATTGATGTGATTGATGATTATTGATTAGGAGAGGTAATTACATTAAATATTGATGTAGAGAATGCCTTATGTACGTAATGGTAGTGAGTGGGGTTAAGACATCAATATTGTTGTCAATTCCAAAGGGGAGATTGGTGGATTCATGTTGTTGGCAATTTCAGCAATGGACGATTAGTTACATCAGTATGGTGTAGTATTAGGTAGATTCGTTGATACTGCCAAAGATTGATTGATTAGTGGTTATATGTAATGTTAATATATGTATATTTTTCCTTGATGAGGCATAGATGATGATGGATCAATAGGTTTTTCATTGATATGATGAAGATGGATCAATGATTTGTCATTGATACATGATAAGAAAAGTTAATGTGGTTTCGTTGGTATATGATTCATTGTTGGAAAAATATATAGATGAAACTCAATTTACATTGTCTTATCATGGAATTTGATAAGGTGCACAAATGGATAAAAGTGGTCCCCTTATGGTGAAATCCCGCATGGGAAGATTCTTTACAGATTGATTTATCCTACATGGAACCATTCTTGAAGGTGTAGTAATGAGATGAAGATCAAGGGAAATTGTTGGTGAGAAACTATCCTAGATGGATATTTCTTGTCATTCCATTTAGGTGGTATGTAGATTTCACACCAACTCCTCTCACGGTTTTAGTATGTACCCATGAGTTGAAGGACTATATAGAGGCATTACAGGTCTAGAAATTGGTGACTGTAAAAGAAAATCATTATTTAAATGAAAGTAAACATAAAGTGATAGTCAAGAAGATTATTTAGTAGTTAAATTGAAATTGACAAAAATCAAGAAGGAATATTCGATAATGTTAAGTAATGGATAGCATGATGGAAAGTAAGTTTAACCTAAATGAGGAAAATAGGTTAAGTGTGTCCTAGAAATAAAAGTGATACAATGGTTGATAAAGTAGGTTAAGTAAAATAAAATAGAAATCATTATTCAAACAAGTAAAAGTGGTAATAAAGAGTCAAAGGTGGGATTCTTTAAATAATAAGAAAGTATGCAAATAGAGAATGATAAAGTAGACATGCTTGTCAAAGAAAAATATTTAAATGATAAAGTATTGGAGAACTTTCTATTTGGAAAGTGGTTAACCCTAAAAAAAAATAGGGGACATTTTATGGTGGTTAATTGACCTAGAGGATGAAAATTATAAATAAGATAGCAATGGTCTCTTGTAGATCATCCCTTTTTTGTGGATCAATGGAGGCTTCATGGGCATATCTTTGGAGTATTGATGGAGAAGCTTCTTGTGAGAGAATTATGCTACAGGTGTGGAACATATTGAATATTTATAGGTGATTGGGGTAACCAAAGGATATCTAAGCCGAATTCAGAAGGAAGGTGAAGAAGAGGGCCGGAATAGAAAGGAGTGATGATGAAGTCTTTTGGTGATATGTGCTAAGGTATGTTATTTATAGGTCATCTCACCATTTCACAATAATTTTTTTTCTATAATGATTAATATCCTTATATTTCTATGCAAGTGATAAAAATATACATGTATCTTTGGTTAAAAATTAATGTTGTGGGTCGTTCTATTTTTGGGGTTACATGGGTGGAAAATGGGTTTTGTGGCTAGTCTCGAAACTAATCTAAAACAAGTGTTTTAATTAAGCGTCATAAATTATTCATAACAAATAAATTCCATGGATAATTATTATTCTATTAGAATTATAGTGTGTAGTATTTTTGTAGGCTTTTTGAATCTATTGAACAAATATTCCGTTATTGGGGAACTCTACAAAGGTCCTCTCTAGAATAATCCGAGGAATTATTGAGGTATGCCATTTTTGCTATAACTCATTTTACGAGTGGTTCCAAGTAGTGACTTTGGAGGAATTGCATAGAACACACTGAATAAAAATGTGTATCAATTTAAGATCTTTATTCGTTATATATACAAAGTTATGAGTATTTCAGTGGGGTTTTTGACTAATCCAAAACTAGATCATGGTTGAGACAAAGAGTTGATGAGTTGGCACATACATGAGGTGTATATTTGATGATGTTGAATTTTATATTTATGACATTGTTTGATGAGTAGTTGAAACATTGTGGTATATGCTTGGTACATGGTTGGATGCACTTGTTTACATGGGTATAGGTTGATTACAGGTTGTTTGGCACATGTTGTGGTGCATGGTTGATGCACTTGTTTATGGAGTACATAATGATATATGTTGAGGGATTGTTGCCTCATCACGGTTATAGAGGGTGTAAGATGAGTCTTTCATTATAGAGATATTTCTCTTGTAGAGGATTGTACTCTATTCAGTTGTTGCTGAAAAATCCCAAATATTATAGTCCAGTAATAAAATAAAATTGTACATACATCCTTACATTTCTTTTTGTTCCTTGTGGTGATGACTTGTTGATGATATGTTGATGATATGTACTGATATGTGTTGAAATTTAACTGTTTATAAATGAAATCAATGAGTAATTATTTAATGGTTATTGTTAATTAAGGAGTTTTTGTGTAAGATGGGAGTTTTGGGAAAAAGAGCCTACATTTATTTCTGCCCCCCTCTAGGTGTAGTTGGTGTGTCCAACAATTGGTATTAGAGAGGGCATTCACTACAAACCTTAACAAGCTTGAAGGATATCCATAGACACATAAACGGATGATGAAATACTGATCCTTGATTAGGAAAACTATTCTACTTGGAATAGAGATGAGAGTGTATTTGAATACAGTAGGAGCAACTATTTGGAAGGCAACCATTTGGTGGATGATTCCATTGTGAAGAACAAGTCCAAAGTTTGACTCAAAGGGAAGGAAAGAAGAATGATGCATTGGCTCTCAAGACCATTCTTAGTGGAATCTCAATCCCTATCAAAGAAAGCATGGAACAATGCACTTCCTCAATCTATATTTCTAAAGCTAGAAAAGACATATCAAAGCAAGAAAGGAGAGGAATATATTAAAGACCACTCCATCAAGACAATCAAAGGTAATTAAAGAATCTCCAAACCCTTGGTGTATTATTTCTAAATGTGATCTTGAAAACATTTCAAGTGAAGATAGCACAAAGGAGATCCCAAAAGTATTTCAAATGAGATATAGAATCTCCAAAGACTCTTGATTACAATGATTCAAATGTGATGATGTTGATTTTTCTCAAGTGAAGAAGATGATTTCAAAGGAAATGGTTTATTTTTAGAAATTTTACTGATGGTAGTTATCCCATGAAATGAATAGAACAAAATCTATTAAAAATTCAAAAGGGAGTTAAGAAGAGGGTTTATATAGATATCAAAGTGATCATTTTTATACACACTATAACTATCTTTAGGATAACACTAAGTTTCTTAGGAGGAGTCAAGGCACATCTTGAAGTTAAAAGGTTACTCAAAGAACAAGAAGAGAGCAATAAGACTAATTAGAAGAAAAGGAAGAAGACGTCACAATACTAAAGAATGAAAAGAAGATATGAAGATAGATGATGGGATTAGCAAAGTTTGAAACTATTATTCATCTTAGAACCCAAATTGAAGAAGCAAAATGGTAGAAGAACTTTTGAAGAATCAAATTAATGAAAAGGAAAGGTCATGTGTAAGTTGAAGATGAAATTGTTGATCTTATATAAAGAAAGTGGAGAAGTCAAAATAAATTCTTGAATAGCTCAAAGTCTTGGATGAAATGTCTTGGAAAGTCAAAGGATATATATGATGATAAATTAGGTCTTGGATATAAAGAAGAAGAAAACAACATGTTGAAGAAACTTATCAAGCAAGCATGAGGTGACAAGTCAATCAAGAAGGAGGAAGATAATTTGCAAAACCATATACACAAGGCAGAAAAATTTCAAAAGAACAAAGCAAGGGAGAAATCAAGAAGCCATCTTTTGGGACCACTTAAAGAAAAGGAATTATGAAAAATTTTTTCATGGGCATTTGTTTATTCATGTGAATGAATATGATCACAAGTTTTTAGATGTATATCTTTTATAGAAAGAAGATATAATGGAAGATTTCACAACACCATAGGGTGTTGGAGATGTGAATCAAGTAGAGTTGTTGTTCCTTTGTAACACACCATGAGATGCTACAACTATAGTGGTTTTGGCCACAAAATCCCATGATTGATGGAACACAAGAAGAAACTCTATGATGAGGTGTTGGCTAGAAGAGGAATGAGTAAAGGAGAAACATGTATTTTGAAAAGGATGGGCTCAGAGCTCAAGTTCTAGGAGAAAAGAGGAAATGTCTCAGAGGGTGTGTGAAGAAAGAGTAGCCAAAAAAAGCAGAATGAAAGAAATTTGAGGAAGTTCAAAAATGTCATCTACTGAGGGAGGCAGAGTGGGTGTGAGTGGTATAAGCATTACATGCAGGTTGACCTTGTATAGGTCACGTACATACGCAGGTTGACTTTGAATAGGTCGTGTACACATGCTCTCTGTTGTGCAACAAGCCTTGTATTTGTGGTGAATCCTAAGGAAAATGGATATGCACATGTATTACAGTTTGTTGTGATGGTATAACTCTATGATGTAGGGTTTGACATAGTTTGTTGCATGTTCTGGCATTGTTTTTTGTAGGTTCTGACATTGTTTGTTTTCATGATTCTATATTGGATTATATAGGATTATGATGTAAAATAAAATATTGGATGTGTACTAACTTAGAGTAGTATGGATTGATGCACATTTTTGTTGAAACAATGTTGGTTATGAAAGTGAAGTTATGACACCTTGGCTATGTGATATATCATGATGTATTGGAATTACTTGTTGGAAAGCTTGATGCATGCATTTAGCATATGGATGGGATACATTGGGACATGTGGTTGGTGAGTTAGTAGAAAATTGATCATGTTGTACATCATTGATGATTCATAGATTGATCTATAATTGATACATGTTTGGTACACACTCATAGATGGCATATGTGATGATATTACTGTAATTTCACTTGATCAACACAACAATTGGTATTTGTTTAAAATAAATGATTGTAGCACTTACAGTTTCTATAGAACATATCATGAGTGATATGACACATAGTTTGATTTTTGGTATTTTATGGACGTATATAGGTTGATACACATGGATTTGGAATATTTAGTAGGTACATGGTTGACATATTGGTAGATGCACATATTGTCATTGATAGAGCATATAATTATTATTTCCTGGATGAAATATCTTTGCACATTACGTGATGTTGATACATGGTTGATAATGCATAGGTATTTCATGATGAACTTTTATTTTGAGATGCTTGGTTGTTTCTCATTATTCTTGCGCTAATGTTGGTACCTTGTTTCATGATGCTTGGTATAGAATGAGGTTGATGCACGAACATGTCTAAGGATCATTATATGGTAGCACATTGTTCATCTCACAAAGAATGGGAGACATACCCATGAGAGTCATTATTCTTCCCATGATTCTAGGAGGAGATATTTATCAGATGCATACCTAGAAAAGGCCCTATATTTGAAGAAGAACACATAGGCATAATTCTAGGAGGATCGATGGTCACGGGGAGTATGTTCGATGTATTTTATGCATTATATCAGAGTGATATACCTTGTTCAAAATGTGAGAGATTAATCAGAGGAACATCAAAGACTTCGGACACACTTCAGACAGCCCCGAGGAAAGTTCCAAAGCGGGGCATTAAGAGGAAAAATGGCCCTTTTCCATTGATGTCAAAGGAGAGATAGTCACATTGATGTGATTGATGATTATTGATTGACAGAGATAGTCACATTTGGAAGAGATAGTCACATTGATATGTTTTTTGACTATTGATGTAGAGCATCTGCTTATATACATGTTGACATCAATAGTGGTAGTGGTGTTGACATCAATATTGGTATTGCCATCAGTAAGGAAGATTGTTGGATAATGTTATCATCATTAATTGTTTTGATTGATTGATATCAAGTGAATGATGCAAAAGTTGATTGATTGATGAATTGAGTATATAATGTAATATATATTTTCCTTGATGAGAATGTATAGATGAATATGGATCAATGAGTTTTCATTGATATGATGAAAATGGATCAATTAGTTGTCATTGATACATGATGAAGATGGATCAATGTGGTTTCATTGGTATATGATTCATTGTTGAAAAATGTATGAGTGGAATCATTATTGTCTTATCACTTGTTGACTGATAAGGTGCAAATGGATGAACTCCAAGTGGTCCCCTTATGGTGAAATCCCTCTACAGGCTTTTCTGCAGTTAGGTTATCCCTAGAAGAATGGTTGGAGGCATGATTGTATGGAATAATGAGATGAGAATTAAGGAAATTGTTGGTGAATCTATCCTAGATGGATGAATGCATCATGCCATTTCGGTGCTATGTGGAATGTCACATAACCTCCACGGTTTGAGAGTTATGGCCTTACAAAATTGAAGGAACCCCATATGAAGGCTTAGATCCCACAAGGTCAAAGAAGTCCAAGTGACCTTCAAGAGAAATCATTATTTAAATGATAAGAGTGATAAAGAGTGACCAAGTCAAAGAATATTATTTAAATGATCAAGTGAGGTGAAAAAATCAAGAAAGGGAGACCTTTGAAATGATAGAAAGTAATGGAAGTTACAGTATGGAAAGTGGTTCAGCTTCAAAAATGAGAATAGGTTAAGTGACCTAGAAATGGGTTAAGTGACCTAGAAATAGGTTAAGTGACCCTAAAAGAGGAAAATCATTATTTAAATGATAAACTAAAATGACAAAGTCAAGGATTGTTTAATAATAAAGAGAGTGACAAAATCAAGGAAATGATAAAAGTAGGAATGTGACAAAATCAAGAGGAATATTTAAATGATAAAGTATTGGGAACTTTCTATTTATGGAAGAAGTAGTTAACCCTAAAATAAGGAAAATAAATTGAAGTGAACTAGAAATGGGTTAAGTGACTTTCAGAAAATGAGTTAAGTGACCTATAGGATGAAAGTATAAATAATAGCAATGGTATCTTGTATATCATCATTTGTGGATGGAGCTACTTATTGAGAATATATATTTGGAGTATTGATGGAGAGGGTCTTGTGAGAGCTTCTTGGAAGACATTTTGGTGTGGAAAAAATTGAGCATATTGAATATTTATAGGTGAATAAGGTAACCAAGGATATATAATCTAAATTTCAGAAGGAAGGTAAAGAAAAGAGGGCAGAAATTGAAGGGATGATAAATTCTTTTGATGGTTTTTTTTTCTAAGGTATGTTATTTAAGTCATCTCACTGATTTGCAATAATTTTTCCTATATTAGTTGGAGCCGTGATATTGGTATGGAATGAGAGCTTATATCCAAGTATTGGTGGTAAAAATTCATCTTATTGGTCATTGTATTTTGGGATTACATGCATTAGAAAATAGGGTTTGTGGCTAGTCCACGAAACTAGTCTAAAACATGTGTTTTGGGTGAAAACATCATAACTTATTCATAAAAGATCAAAATTTAGTAGGGTCATTGTTTCAGTTATATTAGGTCTGTTTATTATTTTGTGTAATATTTTTATATCGATTGAACAAATATTCCTTGTGGGACACACTCTACAGTGCAAACTCACTAGAATAAGTCATAATTCAGAAAGGTATACCATTTTGCTATAACTCTTTTTTTGAGAGGTTACAAGTGGTAGGCTTGGAGGAATTTCATAAAAACACACTGAATAACATTGTGTATCATTTTTATATCTTTATTCATTACATATACAAAGTTATAGTATTTCAAGTTAAGTTGTTGACTAATCCAAAAACTAGTCATGGTTGAAACAAACAATTGATGAGTTGCTTTATGAGGTGTATATATTGGTGATTTTGGTACATGTTGATGAGTCATTTTTATGAGTAGTTGACACATGATTGGTATATACTTGGTACATGGTTGGTACACTTGTTTATGGGTACAACAAGTTGATTCTGAGGTTGTTTGGCACATGTTGGTGCATGGTTGATTGCACTTGTTTGTAATTACCAGTTGATATCACATTGATTGTTACCTCATACTCAGGTTGGTGTTGAGGGTGTAAGCTGAGTATTTCATTATAAATCTATTTCTCTTGTAGATTTTACTCTATTCAACTATTTGAAAAAACACAAGGATTGTAGTCCATGGCAAAAGAAAATTGTACAGCCATCTTGTGTTCTTTGTGTTTCCCTTATTAGTGATGACTTGTTGATGATATATTGATGATATATATTTGTTGTTGATATGTGTTGACATTTAACTGGTTATAAATGATAACAATGAGTAATGGATTTAATGGTTGTATTGTTAACTAAAGGTTTTAGGGAAAAAAGAAGAGACCTACACTATTCACCCCCACCCTTTTAGTGTAGTTGGTGTGTCCAACAATATATGGGTATTACGGATTTGGTGCTTAGTTGAGGACATTGGTGTATCTATTAGGTTGGTTCCTACAAAATATATTGTTGAGTTGGTTCTCAACTTAGGAGATTGGTGTCTCTAGTAGGTTGGTTCCCTACAAAAATATCATATTGATTTGGTGCTCAATTAATAATATTTGTGTGTCCAGTAGGTTATTGGTGTATCTATTAGGTTGGTTCCTACAAAATATATTGTTGAGTTGGTGCTTAACTGAGGAGATTGGTGTCTCTAGTAGGTTGGTTCCTACAAAATATCATGTTGATTTGGTGCTCAATTAATAATATTTGTGTGTCCAGTAGGTTAGCTCCTACAGGATTTGTAACAGTAGGCTGGTGTCTATAGACATTTATAAAGGCAATATTTTGTGGTTTTCTCCAAAACGGTTTTCGAGGTTAAACTCTATGTACCATGATTTGAGTTTACATGAATTTACTATTTTAAATTTAATGAATGATTGATGAGTTCTCAATTAAATTAAAAGGTATCTTATACTTATTCACCCCCCCCCTCTCAATATGAGCATAATTTCAAAAATTGGTATCAGAACGGGTTCCTTTAGAAATAGTTTAACCACTAGAATAAAGATGTCAATCAGATATAAATTGTAAGGAAGGTATCCGTACACATGAAGATCCTTTTTTCAATGGAAAAAACTATGCATCATGGAGTATAAGAATGAAGAAATATTTGAATGCCCTTGGTTTTGGTATCTAGGAATTAGTCACAACAGGTTATATAGATGAAGTTGGGAAGGAGTAAAGTGAACACAATGTAAAATCAATAGATTTCATCTTGAGTGGCCTATCAAATTTTCATACTATCAAGGTCATGTAGTGTACATCATCTAAACATATTTGGGACAAGATACAAAACATTTATGAAGAGAGATCTGATTATTTTTTCAACTATGAATAAGAGATAGAAGAAGCAGAATTTGTGAAAAAGCTAAAACAAGGACCTAGAAAATAGAAAGAAAGGGAGTATAGTGACGATGAAGAAGAATATATCTCCATAACCATGGAAGAAAAACCCATTGATGAAGAAAATGAATATAATAAGAAATAAAGTCTAGATTGAAAGGAAGTAAATATTGAAGCATAAATCGTTAGTGCCTTAGAAGAAATAGATAGACTCAAGGGAAAGAATATAAAGTAGAAGGATATATTGCATAAAAATGAAAAGAAATATCATGATATTGAATAAATATAGAATACAATTATCATCATTTAGACTCAACTAGAAGAGGAAAAAAGGATAGAAGAAGTGGTGAGAAGCCAACTAAAATAAAAGGAAGAAAATTGTGAAAAGATAGAAGTTGAAATAGTTTCTTTAAGAAAGGAACCCGAGAAAAAAATTGATCATTTGAATAGAAGCTTGAATTTTGGAAAGAGTACCAAAATCATAGATAATATTCTCAGTTTTGAAAGGTCACCATTCATCAAGAAAAGTCTTGGCTACAACACACACAAAAAAATAGACAGAGATGCAAGCGCTAAGGTTACAAAGCCATAAGAAAAGGGAAATGAATAAAATCCTAATATCTTTTGAAACATCCTAAAAGGATCCATCAATAATGAAATAAACAAAATGAAAGGAAAGGAAATGAATATTTGAAGAAACCTAATTCTTCTCACAAGAACAACAAGAATGAGTTCAGAAGAGTTGTTCCAGCAAGAAAGCCTTTCAAAACTGGGTATCAAAATCACTTTCTTAGCTACTTTTTTTCTTTCAATAATGTGGTCATAAATAAATATATTGTAGATATCATACAAGAAGTGACCATGTGAGAAAAAAAAATGAGTTCCTTACAAGACCTTAAAGGATGATTATTTGAGAAAAAAAAACATAAGTTCTCATGGATTTGCTAAAAAAAAATAAAATTCATTTCCTCCTCTACTTGATTACAATACTTAATTTTATAAGTGCAATAAATATAGACACATAGAACATGACTATAGAAACATCGTAATAATGTCTCCTAAAAAAATAGTTAAGAAGGTGTTCTTACCAAGCATAGAGAAGAATACACAAAGGTGTGGAAAAGGAAGCAAGAAGAACAAAAGAAGGAAGAATGTGGACTTGCAATGCATGCTCAAGACGAAGGAAGATAATGGTACACTGATAATGGATTTTCTAAACAAATGATTGGGGATCACCTAAAAGAAGAAAAATAAGGTAGTGTTACCTTTGGGGATAATGTTTCTGCAAGGATAGTTGGAAAAGGTAGTGTTAGTACTAATGATGGAAAGACTAAAAAACAAAATGTTTTGTATGTTGAAGGGTTAAAACAAAATATTCTAAGTGTCAATCAAATGTGTGATCAAGGTTACAACGTCACATTTTTTTCTAAAGGATGTGAGATAAGGAAAGTAGGTTTAGGAAGATTAGTGGAAAATTCAAATAGAACCCTGGGCAATGTATACATTATCGATGAAGTAAAAGGAGAAAAAAGTTGTATGGGAGTGATATCCATTTCATATTTTCAGTAAATGGAATCACAAGATCAGGGGGAAAAACCATTTGTAATTGATGTAAAAAGGGGATAAGTTACATATAGAGGAAGAATTGAAGAAACAAGGAAAGTTGCATATAAGGGGATTATCTTAATTGAATAGGGATTGTCATCAATGACAAAGGGGGAGATTGTAGGAAATATTTTTTTCATTCATGTCACAGACAGGGGGAGACTATAGATGTCTAAGAAAAATATTGGAAGATGGAGATATTGTTGTCATTGATGTCAAATACAAGGGGGAGACTACGTATTTCCAAGATAAAGAATGCAACATGGAGATTGTTGGAAATATTTTTTTTGGATTTTGGATGCTCAATTTGGACACCCTATCTTTGAATTCATTTTTACTATAAATACCTATTTCAAATAGGAGCATAGGTTATATGGTTGGAAATATTATTCTAAGACCTTTCCAACAGTATATGGAACTCCCTCTAACTCCTTAGGAATGAGCATATATGATTTTTTCTATTAGATAACCCAACTACAAAGTTCAGGTCAACCCAACCAATATTTACAAGTCAGACCTAAAAGTGAGCACAAAAACACTATAAATATGGAATAGATGTGTGGATTTGAAGAGAATCCAACCAAAAAGATAAAGTTTGAGGTGTGTAAAAGAGATATAAGGTGCGCAAGAGGATATTGAGAGTATTATTGTGGTCTAAAGGTATAGAAGTAGTTTTCTTGGATTTTTAAGGGTGTGTTGTGAAGGACTGGGGTCTATGATGCAACAAAGTATGTTGTTTTGAGGTTTTGATTCTGCAGTCTAGAATTTTATTATGGGAATGATGCTATGAGGTTTCCTAGGTCATGAAGGATAAATATGACTAGGGTTTGAGGTTATGCTCGGGGTATGAATCAAGGAGAGGCGCAGGAACATGCAAGTTAATGGTATGATGATGTTGTGAAATGCATGAAGTATGAAGCATACAGGTGAAGTAAGAAGTAGTATGTGTATGAAGATATTATATTGGTGTGTATACAAGTCTTACTATGGTGCTTATATGAGGAGATTGGTGTCTCTAGTAGGTTGGTGCCTACACAATATCTTGTTGAGTTGGTTCTCAACTGAGGAGATCGGTGTCTATAGTATATCGGTGCCTACATAATATCTTGTTGATTTGGTGCTTAGCTAAGGAGATTGACATCTCTACTAAGTTGATTCCTACATGATATATTGTTGAGTTGGTGCTCAACTAAGGATATTTTTGTCTCCAGTAGGTTGGTGCCTACAATATTTGTAATAGTAGGTTGGTTCTTATAGACATTTATAAAGACAATTTTTTGGGTTTTCTCCTGCAAGGGTTTCCAAGTTAAACTCTATGTATTGTTATTAGAGTTTACATGTGTTGATTGTGGAGCCTGACTATCTTTCTGATTCAAAGTTCTTTGTTTTCAGCCATGTTTATACCCCATGAAGACTTTACACCTTGGAAGAATGTACACCCTTCCACATGGGGGAGCGTAGGGGGGGCTTGCCCTCCCTGTGGGGTCCAAGGGGGGGGTATCCCCCAGGCTAGGGGGTCTAGGGGAAAGTGGGCCCTCGAAGGAAAAATCGCCTTGTAAATCTATATTGTAATTTCATAGTAAATATGAACCATTCATTATATGGTCGCAGATATGACGGTAGAAGTTATGTTAGGTTTTTTTTCCCTAGAAGGAAACCCTCTTTTATGAGGGAAATGTATCGTGGCTATGTATCAGTGTGAATATTGTATTTCGAGTGAGGATACTGTTAGAGAAAGAAGAGGAAGTTTCAACAAGTGTGTTGTAGGTTGTATCCCTTCATTTGACGGAGAATGAAAAGGAAGGACCTGGAACTTTATTTGGTGGACATATCCCACACTAGGTGAACCATCTATATCTCTGTCTCTATTGTATTGTGTATCTTATGTGTTGTATTTCCACATTTTATTATATTTTATTGCTCCACGGTCTTGTTTTTTCTAACAACATGCATTTACTATTTTAAAGTTAATGAATGATTGATGAATGCTCAATTAATATGAAATTTATCTTATATTGATTCACCCCCCTCTTAGTATAAGCATAAGTTCAACAACCTCAAGATTGTCTCATATTTAAACATAAGCTTCACCTAGAATTGTATAGTGTCCTCATAACCCTTTTTAGACACTATTGTATTGAGTCTTCAACCAAAAATTCAAAAAACTTTTCCCTTTTCCTTTTTATTTTATTATTTTTGCAATTTAGGGATTCAATTTCTTGATCTATTAATCTAGGTTGATAGATCTAAGTTTTTTTTCATTGTTATATCTCATTGAGCCTAGATCTCTCTCATGCTACTCAATACTTTAGGATTTATATTTGATGATTGACATATTCTAGGATATTGATCATTTGTATTCAAATTTATTATCTTGTGGATCTAACCCTAAGTCATAAATAAAATCTAATGTCCCTGGCTTCACATATTTCATTGACTTTATCATGTTTGGAAATACATAGTGAATAATCATTCTTTCCCTTATTCAATCCATACACAAAGGTTTACATGCCAATGTTGAGATGGTTTCATGGTCTTAATACTTGAATTAGGTAGATCGATGCATTATTAAATGGAATTTGCTAGTTCAAATGGTTAATGTCATATGGTTTCAAGATTGTTTAGAGGGTTATTAACACTGGTTTTATTGCACAATCATGGTCTCCCTCTCTCAAAATATAAATCATAAAACGTTTAATGCATGAAACATTTAACACTTTGACTCTTGCAAACATTTAATACTTGTGACAAAGGATTGTCAGTTCTGCATATGGTAAAACTTATTTATTTGATACACAATATTTTCATAATGTTCTAACTTATTTACACTCTTAAACAAACTCTTAAGTGAATCCATGTATGGGATCATGGGACAATTTACTTGGAAGTGAAAACATTTCACTTTGGGAATTGTTTTGAGGGTCTCTAGTTACCATTCTATGGGATGTGTGATCTTTTTATATTTGATAAGATATGAACACTTCACATGAACAAAAAGGTTCCCTGTTAAATGGCATGTTAAGCTAAACATAATTGTTGCATCTCCTAAAATTTATCAAGGTTTACATGTTTGGTGATTAATGATTGATGTGTGGTAACACTCTTGATTATATCACAATGTTTAAGCCTCCATGATGTATTAACATTGTCTTATATAAAATTGATCCATTATTTAATTAAACAACTTGGTATTTGGGTATAAAAAAAGCATGTGTCTTAGCTCTGGTTTTAATTAGCAGTGTTATTATATGCTTTGGGTATTGACAAGACATTATTATTGTGTGCATAATAACTATTGAGTAATGGATTCACAACACATAATCAATTATTTACATCTAAACATATTTGAAGCGTTAAATTTGTTCATTGTTGATGCATACTAAAACATAGTTTATATAGTAAATTGTTCCTCACACTTGCACTCTTTATAATACTCATTTGTTACATTATGGATAATTGTTCCTTATGGTCATAACTTATTGAAACTATGCTAGAATACTAAGAGGGGGGGGGGTGAATGAATATTATTCAATCTTTTACCACTTTTAATCAAAACATGTAATCATAAACTTTATCAAGAATATATCATCAATATGAGCATAAAAAATAACCATAGATACATGGTACACTAGAATTTACATGGAAAATGAAATGGGAGAAAACAACGAAATGATTTATTATATGTCAAAGATTACATTCATAGGAAGCACCAACTTCTAAATTCTCCAGCACCAATTGGAAGGAGGAACCAACACCTTGATTTACAATCACCAACTTAAAGGAAGCTCTAGCTCCTTGAATTCTCTAGCTACAACTAAAAGGAGGATATGACCCCCTAATTTATAGGCTCCAACCTGAAGGAATCTCCAACTCCCTGATTTCTTCGACACCAACTGGAAGGAGGCTACAACCACCTTTCCTTTCCTCATCTTGTTTCCTTGAAATATAAGTGTAGATTCAAATTGTCATTACCACTGATCAACCTCTAATTTCCATTATCACTAATGCATAAACCTGTCATTGTCACTATCACTACAACTATCACTGCTAGTGTCACTATCACGTCAACCTATAACTCATGATCATCCAATCATCCAACATGTCATTGTCACCGTCACTGCCACCATAATTTATATACTATCATCAACCAGATCCACTCAAAGGGATACCAAAACCATCACCAATCCATGTACATGTAAATCAACCATCAACCATGTACATTAACCATCAATCATGTACCAAAACATATACCATACCATTTACCAAACCGTATTCCAAGTATCTAAGATGTGTCAATTTCTCAACAATATGCCTCAAGTATGCACCATAACAACCAATATCATATACCAAGTATATGCCTCAAATATATGTCAATATCAAAAATATGTGCCTCTAACAATGAACCATAACAACCATACACAATGTACTAACGATATGTCTCAAGCATGTATTAATATCACGAAGGCATGAACCTCTATCATGTACCAAAAAGTGCTTCCAAGACATTCTTTAAGCACGCTCCATAACTACCATGATACAAGCCTCTAAAAAACATGTAAAAGACATACCTTTACTCATAAAGTATTCCTAGTGCATATCATCTAAGAAAAATAGACCAACCTGGTGCATCTCATCTTCAACAAACCAAAGGTATCATCTTCTTCAAGTCCTTTTTATAGATCCACAACTTGCACACTATCAACCCATGGATGTCTGTGCTTTTCTCCACTGTGACCCACAAATGTTCGTGCCTTGCTCCACTGGGACTCGTAGATAACTTTAGAAAGCTAGTTTTCARACTTTTCCTTCTCTACCTCATACTTCGCTACTTCAGACTTCACTACCTCAGAAATGATACAAAAATATTTACCAAAAGATCACTTGAAATATAGATAAACATTGAACTTATGTGTGTTTATGAGAGACTTCTTGTGCTATATTTATACTTTTACAAATTTACTTCTTTACTTAATTCAAGGACTTATTATTATAACCACTTTACCCTTTAACTAATGAATTTTAATTATTTAAGGGCTTCTTAACCATTCTTCGGGGATTCTAATTTCATGAGGAAACGATTCCTAAACCATGAGAAACCACGTGGTGTACCAGCTATATTTGGAGATGACATGATGATGACTATCCATATGAGCCAGTTGGCTATTGGTAGCCACCCACCTATCCTAACTCGCTCCTCTTGTTTGTTTTTAGTTCAACACGTTCTTTTCTATTTCTTTGTAATTGTCGTTTCTACACTTTTGGGGATGTTTGAATCCCTACACATATTCCAAGTGGATATTGGCGGCCTCTCACCTAATCCAACTGGATTATTTTGTATGTTTTCATGTCAGCACATCTTGTTATAGTTCCAGGGCCATTTTAGAGGCCTAAACAATGTATTTTTGGCTCGCCATAGTCAAACTATAGACAAAGTTAGCATTTGACAACAAAATGTGTAGTTCTTTGAAAGACCTTTCCAATGGGCTACCACACACCTAAAACGGAGGTCGTATGCAAAAGTTACGACCCCGGGAAGTTGAGGTACCAACTTACCCATAAGGGCCCACATGAATTTTGACATTTCACCTCCTAGAGTTAGGTTTTTGATGTATAGGATTTTGGAATTCATTAGTAATATAAAAAGGCCTCTAGAGACTAATTTTAATTCATTCATCTCAGATGGATGTGCATAGCAGCCACATCGGTTCTCAGAGATAGCTACCACCATTCGAGAAAGTGTTTCAGTTCTTTAGTTTTATAGCTTCAACCTATTTAATTTATTTAATAGAAGATATTGTTCAATGGATATATGTGTTATTCTTCATATATTTGTGTTTATTGTATTCAATATGTAATCAGTTTGTTCTGCTACTAAATCTGGATCAATGGTATCAGAGTGGTCTACTCTTCATTTATTTTTCTTCCTGCATGTCCCCGATAAGATCTAGGTACAAGAAGTTGGGACTCAATCCAATCGATTCATTGCAATATCGGTCGTGCCGAGCCTGACAACAACCCATGGGGGCCGAAAATAAATATGATGGAGAAGGATATCCTATTAAAATGTTTCTCGAGGAATCCCTCACGTTAAAAAGGAATGAAATGATGGACAAATTTGCACAGATCCTTTGA
>SNQJ01S0030413.1:4155-18481 GCA_010110895.2 Picea sitchensis | reverse complement strand
CCTCCTCCTTGGGTGTTCTGGTTGTTGGAGTGAAAATATTTCCTTGGAAATCCCTTTACTGCATTTAAGAAAGGGACTGGTTGATATCCCTTCTTTTGCTAGTTCATTATGTCTTGTTTCTTGTCTTTCCAAGCCTTGGGAAATTTAGACTGATGTTTTTATTGGTCGTAACACATTCGGGCCTTCCTTAAAACTTCACTTAAGGTCTTGGGGTTGTCGAATTCGATCCTATCCTTATAGGACTATGGTAAGAAACTTAACAATCGCTAGATTTTTACTTTGTCTTCCCGGATATAAGGCACGAACCTTAATAATTCTAGGAATTTGTTTATCAGGTCATCCATAGTCATTTGATCGAGTCATAGCTCATAAAACTCTTTGGTCTTTCTTTCGTAGTAACTTTCAGACAAATACTATTTTTTAAAGTATTTCTTGAAATCCAACCACTCCATATTATTTTCCTTTAGGACCTTGGCCAACTTCAGGTCCTGCCACCATATAGTTGCTTTTCCTTTCAAGTTGTACATGGCCATTCTGACCTTCATTTTGCTGGAATAATTGTAGATCTAGAAATATTTTTTTATGTCTAGTAATCATGCTTCAACCTCTTTCCCTGTCCTGGATTCCCTGTCAAAGGTGGACGGTTTGATTTTATTAAACTCTCCCTCCAGATGGTCCACCTGGTTCCTCTTTCTTCATGTGGTTGTTTTATCTTCTGTTGATGGTGTACCTTCGGAGGAGTTGTCCCCTTTTTCTTCTTCAAGAACAGAATTCATAGAGGCCTTTTACTGACCTCTTCTTCCTATTTATTGTCTTTTGGGATCTTCTTTGTTACTATTATTCACATTAGTAATTCATTTATTTCCTTGTATTCTTCTTGTGCCTTTTTCAATTTCTCATTGTCTTCCTTGAAAACTTGCAATTCCACAATAAGATTTCTCATGGTTTCCAGAACCTAGGTAACTAAACTTCCTTCATTGTTTTTCCTAGGTTCTTCAGGAGGTCCTTGCTCAAGATTCTCCTCGAGTCTAATCTCTGCTTCATTCTATGTTGCCATTATCACAATAGAAATAAAGTTTTTATGTTTGTAACAGTAAATGTTTTGTTAGTTTTTCATTAAACATAAAGCATGTGCTAAGCAAATATTTTTGGCCCTGTTTAGGTTCCAAGTGATGTAACCTTTGCTCTAATACCATATGTAATGTACCCAAAATTTACCCATTAAAACAAAAAATTCAATTAGGGTCATTAGAGTTGTTCATTCATCTCCAATACCTTTCAAGCATTCCCTAACTATACTACAGAATAATTATATTACTTCTTTTATCTTCCGCAATTTACACTTACCATTTACTTGACATAGGTGAAACTTAAAAAAAAAACAAGACTATCTCAATCCTATTCTCCAAAAGAGGGTGAAAGGGTAGCTTAATAACTAAACCATTATACTCACCTTGGAAATTCCATTCTATTCATGCAATTAATGGGAAATACTATAGGGCATACTATGGGATTACGTAAATACATGTAATGACCCCTAGGACCAATGTATTATTCAATCCATAGGTCATATGTGCAATGTCTCTTTTATACATAGTTATTTCATACGTAGTTATTTCTAACATGGTGCCACTACGTATAAGAGTTAATGCTCCTAATGGTTGTGATTATATGGTTGGTATAGGCAGTTTCGTTTCTTGTCGTTTAACACTCCCATGATAACCAACTTTGGCACAAGGGCTAATGAATCCGATAGGTAAGAGTAACCCATAACCACACGAATAGGAAAGACTAAACTGTAACCCTAAACAGACTGTCATCGCACTCACCATAAAAATTAATAAGAGATCTGCAGAGGTAAGATTGTCATCACTTAAATAAACCCTTCCTGTGACATTTATGGTGTCCTATAGTGTACTCCTTTGGGCCATCGCTCGACCACCATGCCCATTGTGTCTCTGCCACCTCACTCTATTCACATGGCCTAGGTACAGTTCGTAACTATCACCATTAATCTGCTCGACGAAGGTTTTTCTAAGGATATTGTTTCATTCTTCTCCCTCGGCTCTTTGTATTTCCAAAACGCTGCAACACTAACCCTAATGATGTTAAACTTGGTGGCATGGATAGAATCGTGGAGTTGGGATCAATCTGGGTGGGAAGGAAACTAGGAGGCACTCACCAGTCAGATACCACCCTATATGAGGTAAGTAACTTCTCAGTTGTTTTATCTAGACTCTCTGTGTTTCTAAAAAGTCATCATGTGCACCAGTCACCCTCTAATTCCTATTAGTTCTATTGGTCCTAACTTTCGTGGTCTGAGATAGAATTTTAATGGTTAGTAGTATACTCAACAATGATTAGGGTTTTATTGTGGCTTCACTTTTAATCTCTGTATCAATTTTCTAAACCCTTATACCCTACGACAAACATTTTCTTTGTGAAAAATCTCGTAGGAAGTCTCGGAATGTAATAATGTCGAAGGGAGTGAGAATGTCCACACAATGTAGGAGCTAGTTCGGTTATATATAATGTCGGGTTTACTGCATATTTGGTTTCTCATTATGTGTCACTAGTGTTTACATAACCCGATATAGATGTGAATTCTTTGCTTGAGTTTTTTAGAGGCCTCGCTTCTTTGGAATAACTCCTTGTCCGTTTCGTTGTTTGGTTGTGTGCATCATGGTTTTCTTGAGTTTTAATATCCTATATAGGAACTAGGTTTTCTTCTATGTGAAAATCATTTTCCATATGCGGTGTAAGTTTACGATTTTGTTCCTTTGAGTTTTAAATTAACATTTATAAAGATTATATGGAACTCTTAAGTGATGCAGGAGCATCGCTCACTCATCAAGCGAGCCAGCGCGTGGAGCAAAGAAAAGACAGCTGGAGAGTGCCAACATTCAAACTTTGAAATATTTTGATATTTGGTGCACCAAACATTAATGCATTGATGTAATGAAGCGCACTTGTACATTGTAACGAACCTTGAGAAGATAAGCTCTCGTCCTTAGGTAGCTGAGGCATTTATTAGATTTAATGCAAGTAGATAAATTAATTAAGTCTAGATTAGACAGTTTTTCTTTCGAGAGGGAAAACGAAATATAGGCACCCTCCTTTGTATTATTGTATTGATATTCGAAGCAGCATTAGCATTCAGGAGCAAGGAGAGAGAAAAACAGAGAACTAGTGAAGAATCCCCATGTACAGATATTGAATTAATAGGAAATATTTGATTCGATTCCATGGCTGTGATTATTCTCTGTGTGTTGTTGATATTATGATGTTGCATACTTGCTTCTTGTTATGACTTCGTTGTATATGCTGCATATGTAATTTCATGGCAGATTAGAAATCTGGGAGAGAGGCGAGAATAAGTTTCAAATTGTTTCTCTGTTCGAGCCAAGAGATTCCTGCATAGAGTGCAGTCGAATTCCTCCGCATAGAGTGCGTTGAGGGGGCTCTACAGGTGAACTCTTATTCTCCTCTACTGGAATTGTGTTGGGTTATTAGAACTGTGCAGGTGAAGTGCAGGTTAGATTTAAGTCTCAGAGGCGAGCCTGAGAAAAAGAAGACAGGACTGCTATTGTCAGGAGGACATAGAGTCTGGCTGAGTTCAACCCTTGAGAGTGGTTGAAGGTCGAGCGTAAGCAGCTTACGCAGAAGTATTTGAAGAATCAGAGTTGGTGAAGCTCAGGAGGGATATTCCCTTGTGATTTCTGGGAAAAAAGGACCAGGAGAAGTTTGAGCAGGAAAACCTTTGGAGCGAAGGACTCTTCAAGAGGAAGAGAATCAACGACTTGAAATCTCTGTGGAGAATAGCGAAATCCCGACGATCGTTGGATCGTGGATAAGTTGCGCGGGGTTTAGTCCTTTGGCGCAGGAGGTAAGAACCAACGCCCATCAGGGTTCGGCGATCGGCGTTTGACGAGGCAAGTTGCATGCACGTTGAAATCATGAATCGCGATTTCCCGAGTTATTCGGGACCATCGATCAGAACGGGGACAGGTGGCGTGAGATCCCGGGGAGTTGGGACTCGGAACATCGACGTTTTCAGAGTTGGAGGGACTGTGGAGAAGGAGCGAACTCCCGAGTTGCGACGGGTCCCACCGGAATAGTGTGGAGTGCTAACACGTGGCATCGCACATCGGAATTCGGGGTTTTGAAAGGTGAGTGAATCACGACCTTTCATATGCCGATTTCCTGATAGGGAAATCCCCGACAGGATTGAGTCGTTGACCATTGACCTTCGGGGATCGGAGCTCGGAGGTTTGAACTGCACGGGGAGTGCACATAGGGTTCGCGATAGCGCGAACGCCGATTCCCCGAGATATCGAAGGGGAGATCGTCGAGGAGATAACTGTGGGTAGTAAGTACTCCCGAGAGGAGTTGGAAGAGCTTTGACTCTTCGGGCCAGGGAGATGAAGAAGGTTCTGGTGAGGAGCGAGTTGAACCGTGAGGGTTGCAACATCGTCGTCAAGTGGTATCAGAGCCGGAGAAGAGTTCTCTTTGTTTAGGTAGTAGAGAGAAGCGGATTTCATAATGCCGCCTAGAAGAGAAAGGCAGTCACCTGATCGTGAGGACAGGGATGCCCGAAGAAGAGGAAGGCCAACAGGGAATCCAGAGATGGAGCGACAGATACGAGATCTCAGGGCGAGACTCGAAGAAATGGAGACCACCGAGAGGTGTGGAGTTGGCGCAGGAGAGTTCAGTGATTCCGAGGTGGAAGAGGAAGCTGGACACGAGGCAGAAGAGGTCTCAGCAGAAGATGCCTCAACAGAGAGGTTTATTAGGGCCATATCGAGGATGAGCTCGAAGACCAAGATGGACATTCCCATCTATGAGGGAAGTCTAAATGCAAAAGAGTTGTTGGATTGGATCCGAGCACTCAACACCTACTTCGATTATGAAGATATCGAAGAGGACAAGAAGGTAAGGCATGCGGTCACAAAGTTGAAAGGACATGCAGCCTTATGGTGGGACGAGCTGCAGGCAGACAAATGTTCCAAGGGAAAACAGAATATCAAGAGCTGGGATAGGATGATCTCGAAGATGAAAGAAAAGTTCATCCCCAGAGATTACCAGATCACATTGTTCAGGCGCATGCAGAACCTGAGACAGAAGTTGATGACGGTGAAGGAGTACACCGAGGAATTTTATAGGCTCAACATTCGAGCTGGTCATCAGGAAAGTGATGACGAGAAGGTGGCGAGATACCTAAATGGATTGAGGTATGACATTCAAGACGAGCTAAGCATGGTTACCATCTGAACAGTTGAGGATGCGTACCAAATGGCTTTAAAAGCCGAAGAGAAGCTGAGCCAAAAGCAAGGACAGAGAGGGCGAGGCAGGAGTCAGCCAAGAGGCAAGGCAGTTGCCCAAGATAAATATCAGAAGCCCAAGGAGGATTGGAAGAGGCCTTAGGGAAAGGCTGAATGAGGTGGAACCTCACAGGAGAGGCAGCAATACGTTGAGCCGAGGAGGCAACAAGATGATCAGCAAGGGGAATATGCTTATGCCAACGCATTTCCTCGTACCCGAGGTAGAGGAAGAGGCCGCGGGGGAGTTATCACATGTTTTACGTGTGGTAAGGATGGACACAAAGCTGTTGACTGTCCAGACAGGAAAGTGGACAGAGGAAAATCTCACGTCCCAGAGGTGCAGAGGCGTGATGATGAGGATGAAGACACTGGAAGTGGGAAGTCGCTGATAGTACACAAGGTCCTTTTGAAACCTGAGAAAGGGGTGGAGGACACAACGCAAAGGTCCAGACTGTTCCGGACGACTTGCAAGACCAAGGGCTGGAAATGCAAGGTCATAGTGGACAGCGGAAGCACCGATAATCTCGTTTCGACCGAGATGGTGGAAAAGCTGGAGCTGGAGACGAATAGACACCCAATTCCATATAAAGTGTCATGGCTGCAGAAAGGCCACCAAGTAAGTGTTACGAAACAATGCTTGGTTGAATTTAAAATGGGTGAATATAGGGATAAAATTCTGTGTGATGTCATTCCCATGGATGTTTGTCATGTATTATTGGGTAGACCATGGCAGTTTGATAGAAATGTTGTTCATGATGGGAGGATGAACACATATACCTTGGAGAAGGATGGGAAAACACACACACTGCTGCCAATAAAGGATAAAGAGGTGAAGCCGGAAGTGAGCAGCATAATACTTCTCATGAGTGGGAAGGAAATTCTCACGGAGATGGAGAAGAATGAAGATCCACAATTCTTTGTTGTCAGGAAGCCGAGAATTGTCCTGACAAGCACGAGAGTGGATGACTTGCCAGAGGAGATTCAGGAACTGCTGGGAGAGTTCGTTGATATCATCATGGATGAACTACCTCATTCGTTGCCATCGATGAGGAGTGTGAGTCACCACATTGACCTCATACCCGGAGCAAGTTTTCCGAACAAGGCAACGTACAGACTGACACCTCAGGAGAACGAGGAAGTCAAAAGGCAGGTACAGGATCTACTGGATAAAGGACTGGTCAGAGAGAGTCTTAGTCTGTGTTTTGTGCCAACAGTATTGAGTCCAAAGAAGGATGGAGGCTGGAGGATGTGTACAGACTCCAGAGCAATAAACAAAATCACCATCAGGTACAGGTTTCCACTGCCGAGAATGGATGACTTGATGGATTGCCTAAGNGGAGAAGAATGAAGATCCACAATTCTTTGTTGTCAGGAAGCCGAGAATTGTCCTGACAAGCACGAGAGTGGATGACTTGCCAGAGGAGATTCAGGAACTGCTGGGAGAGTTCGTTGATATCATCGTGGATGAACTACCTCGTTCGTTTCCACCGATGAGGAGTGTGAGTCACCACATTGACCTCATACCCGGAGCAAGTTTGCCGAACAAGGCAACGTACAGACTGACACCTCAGGAGAACGAGGAAGTCAAAAGGCAGGTACAGGATCTACTGGATAAAGGACTGGTCAGAGAGAGTCTTAGTCTGTGTGTTGTGCCAACAGTACTGAGTCCAAAGAAGGATGGAGGCTGGAGGATGTGTACAGACTCCAGAGCAATAAACAAAATCACCATCAGGTACAGGTTTCCACTGCCGAGAATGGATGACTTGATGGATTGCCTAAGTGGGGAAAATTATTTTTCGAAGATTGATCTCAAGAGCGGATATCATCAGATCCGGATGAGAGAAGGAGATGAATGGAAGACAACATTCAAGATAAACGAGGGTTTGTATGAATGGATGGTCATGCCATTTGGTTTGACAAATGCGCCAAGCACTTTTATGAGGCTGATGAATGAAGTCCTGAGGGAATTCATTGGCAAATTTGTGGTCATATATCTGGATGACATATTGATCTTCAGCAAGACCAAGGCTAAACACTTGAGACATTTGGCCATCATAATGAGAAGGCTACAGCAGGAGAAGCTGCTGATCAATTTGAAGAAGTGTTCCTTCATGCAGACAGAACTCATTTATTTGGGTTTTGTAATATCGGCGAATGAATTGAAGATGGATCCTGAGAAGGTAGAAGTAATCAGGAATTGGCCATCGCCGAGGAACGTCTTCGAGGTAAGGAGTTTTCATGGACTGGCTAGTTTCTACCGAAAGTTCATTCGAAATTTCAGTGGAATTAGTGCAGCGATGATGGACACTATGAGGAAGCGGCACAAGGTTTTTCACTGGACAGTCGAGGCTGAAAGAAGCTTCAATCTATTGAAGCGAAAGATAACAGAGAAACCGGTGTTGGTGCTGCCTGATTTTCGAAAAACATTTCAGGTGAAATGTGATGCCAGTGGATATGCTGTTGGAGGGGTCCTGAGTCAGGATGATAGACCTGTTGCATATTACAGCGAGAAGCTGGATGATCCGAAGTTGAAGTACTCCACATACGAAAAAGAGTTTTATGCCATCATACAGGCATTGAAAAAGTGGAGGCATTACTTGATACCCAAGGAATTCATTTTGTACAGCGATAATCACGCATTGCAATTCGTGAGTCAACAGGAGAAGTTGAACCAGAAGCATGCGAAATGGGTAGAGTACATGCAGAATTTTACATTTGTGATCAAGCACATTTCGGGGACTGCTAACAAAGTAGCTGATGCTTTGAGCAGGAAATGTTTGCTGCTGCAGGAGTTCAGAGTCAAAACCTTGGGTTTTGAAAATCTGAAGGATATGTATGCAGGTGACGCAGATTTTGCAGAAGCATACGAGGCAGCCGAGAATCCAGTGCTCAGGGATCGAAGCCCGTGGATTTATTTTATGATCCAGGAGGGATTGTTGTTTCGGGGCAATCAGCTGTGCATTCCAGATTGCTCTATGAGAGAGAATTTGGTGAGAGAGAAACACAGCAGGGGTTTAGCAGGTCATTTCGGACATGACAAGACATTCGCCAAGTTGAGCGAATCATATTATTGGCCAGGGATGCGCACTGATGTAAAGAGATTTGTTGACAGATGCAGGATATGTCAACATGCAAAGGGCTGAAAGCAGAACACAAGGTTCTATCAACCATTGCCTATACCCGAGAGACCATGGGAGGCAATTAGTATGGATTTTGTTCTGGGATTGCGGAGAACACAAAGAGGAGTGGATTCCATCTTCGTGGTGGTAGACAGGTTTTCAAATATGGCACATTTCATACCGTGTCATAAGACCAGCGATGCGACCCACATCGCAAATTTATTTTTCAAAGAGATCGTCAGATTGCATGGATTGTCGAGAAGTATAGTCTCGGATCGGGATACAAAATTCATAGGTCACTTCTGGAGGACGCTATGGAAAAAGTTGGGGACTGACTTGGAATTCAGTTCTGCTTACCATCTGTAGACAGATGGAAAGACGGAAGTGGTCAATAGAAGCCTGGGAGATTTATTGAGGAGCCTGGTGACGGAGCATCACAGCAGCTGGGATCAGATCCTACCACAGGCAGAATTCGCGTACAACAATTCGATGAATCGTAGTACAGGTAAGAGCCTGTTTCAAATTTTGTATGGGACACAGCTGAGGGGGGTTTCTGAACTCAGGGAGTCAGAACAGGATGAAACTAGCAGCGCGAGAGCTGAGGAGTTCGCGGAGGCGATGAAAGAACTTCACGCGGAGGTGAAGCAGCGACTGCAAAAGTCCAACCAAGAGTATAAGCGCAGAGCCGATCAGAGAAAGAGGCAATTTCAGTTTGAAGTTGGAGACATGGTTCTGGCGCACCTGAGGAAGGAAAGGTTCCCAAGGGGAACATACAATAAACTCAATATGAAAAATATCGGGCCATGCAAAGTCCTGAGGAAGTTTGGGCAAAATGCATATGAAATCGAGTTGCCATAGGGCATCGGGATATCTCCGATTTTCAACATTTCGGATTTATACCCATACAGAGCCAAGGATGCAGAAATTGGAACTGATGAATCAGTAGTCCAGTGGCAGAAACAATTGCCAGTTGCACAGAAACCGCAGATGGAGTGCATACTAGATAAAAGAGCTGGAAAGAAGACCAGGCGGAAGCAGTATTTTGAATACCTGGTGAAATGGAAGAATCACCCAGTGGAGGATGCCAGCTGGGAAACAAAAGAAGTGATACAGAAGCATGGTCACACCGTGCAGGAGCTCATGGACAGGAGCCCATGAAATCTTTGAGCCGAGGAGTATGATGCAGGAGCATCACTCACTCATCAAGCGAGCCAACGCGTGGAGCAAAGAAAAGACAGCTGGAGAGCGCCATCATTCAAACTTTGAAATATTTTGATATTTGGTGTGCCAAACATTAATGCATTGGTGTAATGAAGTGCACTTGTACATTGTAACAAACCTTGAGACGATAATCTCTCATCCTTAGGTAGCTGAGGCATTTATTAGATTTAATGCAAGTAGATAAATTAATTAATTCTAGATTAGACAGTTTTGCTTTCGAGAGGGAAAACGGAATATAGGCACCCTCCTTTGTATTATTGTATTGATATTCGAAGCAACATTAGCATTCAGGAGCAAGGAGAGAGCAAAGAAGAGAACTAGTGAAGAATCCCCATGTACAGATATTGAATTAATAGGAAAGCTTTGATTCAATTCCATGGTTGTGATTATTCTCTATGTGTTGTTGATATTATGTTGTTGCATACTTTCTTCTTGTTATGCCTTCGTTGTATATGTTGCATATGTAATTTCATGGCATATTAGAAATCTAGGAGAGAGGCGAGAATAAGTTTCAAATTGTTTCTCTGTTCGAGCCAAGAGATTTCTGCATAGAGTGCAGTCGAATTCCTTCGCATAGAGTGCGTTGAGGGGGCTCTACAGGTGAACTCTTATTCTCCTCTACCGGAATTGTGTTGGGTTATTCGAACCATGCAGGTGAAGTGCAGGTTAGATTGAAGTCTCAGAGGCGAGCCTGAGAAAAAGAAGACAGGACTGCTATTGTCAGGAGGACATAGAGTCTGGCTGAGTTCAACCCTTGAGAGTGGTTGAAGGTCGAGCGTAAGCATCTTACGCAGAAGTCTTTGAAGAATCAGAGTTGGTGAAGCTCAGGAGGGATAGTCCCTTGTGATTTCCGGGAAAAAAGGACCAAGAGAAGTTTGAGCAGGAAAACCTTCAGAGCAAAGGACTCTTCAAGAGGAAGAGAATCGACGACTTGAAATCTCTGTGGAGAATAGCGAAATCCCGACGATCGTTGGATCATGGATAATTTGCGTGGGGTTTAGTCCTTTGGCACAGGAGGTAAGAACTAACGCCCATCGGGGTTCGGCGATCGGCGTTTGACGAGGCAAGTCACATGCGCGTTGAAATCGCGAATTGCGATTTCCTGAGTTATTCGGGACCGTCGATCATAGCGGGGACAGGTGGTGTGAGATCCCGGGGAGTCGGGACTCGACACATCGGCGTTTTCAGAGTTGGAGGGACCGTGGAGAAGGAGCGAACTCCCGAGTTGCGACGGGTCCCACCAGAATAGTGTGGAGTGCTAACACGTGGCATCGCACATCGACATTCAGGTTTTTGAAAGGTGAGTGAATCACAACCTTTCATATGTCGATTTCCCGATAGGGAAATCCCCAACAGGATTGAGTCATTGACCGTTGACCTTCGGGGATCGGAGCTCGGAGGTTTGAACTGCACGGGGAGTGCACATAGGGTTCGCGATAACGCGAACGCCGATTCCCCGAGATATCGAAGGGGATATCGCCGAGGAGATAACTGTGGGTAGCGAGAAATCCCGAGAGGAGTTGGAAGAGCTTTGACTCTTCGGGCCAGGGAGACGAAGAAGGTCCTGGTGAGGAGCGAGTTGAACCATGAGGGTTGTGACATCGTCATCATTAAGCCTATGTTTAAATCTTTCAAATTCAAATATCTTGATTCTGAGAATATACCACTCGATGCTTATCATGATTCAATTTCGTTTCAAAAGAGAACGACATAAATTTGTAGGATTATCCATTGCATGTACAAGGAGTTCCTTTTGCTTGAAATACACTTTTAGCATCTATCCTGTAACTTTATTATTTTTGTTCCATGTCATTATACAGTGAAGGTTGAGATTGTAAGCTTTTATCATTTGGCATATAACTTTCTTATTTGTGGTCCACGTCATTATATGGTGAATGTTGAGATTATAGGGTAACTATTTTAGCATACCCTCAGTTCCATTTGAGTTATACTTCTAGTGGGTTTATATAATATTTGCCTCATGTTCTATGCATTCAAAAACGTCATGTTTAACTTATTTGAGTTCCATTTTATCAACAATTCATAAATTTAAGAAACTAACTTCGGTGTCCTGTAACGCTATCTGTAATTTTTGAGCTCGAAAAAAATAATGCCTCTATGGGATACGCTCTACCCTATGCAACTTTATCATTCTGGAATTCTTGATTTAACTTGTCAAATTTCACTTTGTAAAAAAGGGAATCCTAAGCATTCTAAAAGTTGTTCTTCATTTCATTTTCCTTTATAATAAATATGTGGTTTTTCCTTACTTATGAGGACAGTATCTCAGAGTCTTATCTGTGATCCGAACTGACAATTCTGTAGAGCATATTTATTCCGTTTGTTATTGATTATTATGCTTAGGCAATGTTTTACATTTTGAACAATGTACAATCTACTTTTACATTTGCGCAATCAATTAATTTGTTTGGTTACACATCTAACGATGGGACCCGTGTTTCACTGCGAGGGTACCCATCAACCATTTCAAAGTTAACTCCTCCCCTTCGACATGTCAATATATCACTTCAACAATATCGACTGAAAGTGCACCCACGCCAACCTCAAGCTAAGTGCTAATCCTGTGTGGAAAACCTTTGTTGTCTTAATTACTTTATCTTCAATATTTAGATTTTATTGTCTTCTGTTTTGACACTAATTATCCATCTCGGTTTCCCTACAGGATTTATACAGTCACAATCAATGGATCTAGGACAATTCCTTACTCGAGAAAGGTATTCAAGTTCTGATTTTAATGTTTAGGTTTGAAGGATTCAGATTTGGGTTTTCAGTGGTACTAGGTACTTACCCAGGGTCTATTTGTAAATATTTGGATCCAAGCATGTGGCTATACAGATCCTTTATTATTTTTGTTAATAGGATGTACAGATGTTTCTTCAACTCAACGAATATTGTTTCTTAACTGAGTAGTCTCTGTACTATGGATTGTATAACTTTGAAAAAAAAACTTTGTTTAGGGTTTACTGTGGGATAATTGAACTGTACATTTTTATGTCGTTGGCATAGTCTTATCAATGGAAACTTTACTTGAATTTCTCATGTGTCCAAGCATCGATAATCTTGTCGCGTATGAGTAATTAGATGTTTAACTAGTTCTAAAATTTATGTGCAAGCAGCTATATATATATATATATATATATATATATATTCATTCTAAGTCTCATTTTGGATTTTGCACAGACTGATATTCTCAGATATTTAATACATCCTTGTGTATTTAAACCTACAACAATATATATACATATATTTACATTTTGTGTTCACTTCCAAAATTTCGTTTAGCATTCTTCAACCGGCCAATAATCCTTAAATTGTATACCTATTCGTACATAATCACATGCATGGAAGTGTTAGAATTAATACAATAATAATTCCATTTAGCTTAGATACATATCCAATGTATTTACATAACTCAACTCCATCAACAGTTAACACACACAGTAACTTTCTTAACTTTACTCAACGAATATAATCAAATTGTAAGGGCTTATTCCACAAATCATTTCATTCTACCAGTTATTATTTCAGTTAAACAAATTCAATAAGGAGTAAGTAGAAGTACATATCTGAACAAAGTGTTGGGACAACAAATGGAACAGCCAAGTTCCACCCAAGCATAGAACAGAACAACCAATCTACTTGTTCCATTCACCCTCTAGCCTGACCATGAATTCATGAGGGTGAACTCCAAAACTCCTATTTATCAATAGTCCTCCTTCAGATCAGAAAATTATCCTTGCCTCACACTTAGAAAAAAGTACTCATAACAGAAAGTGATATTCTTTTCCCCCCCAACATACTAGCCAACATCCTACCTCCTCCCACATGCTATATATGCAAAATCATCTTCTGCCTAGGTCTTTTTCCCCCTTGAGAATTTTCACAGCTTTACAAATCCATGATCTTCAAGGGGTTCCAATGACCAAAATTCCTGATTTTCCACTTCTAAAAATCAACCCTGAGGTAGTTCCCACATGTTCTCCACTCATGGAGTCATGGTCAACTGATTTCAACCTGGTTGTTCCATTTGTCTCTCATCAATAAATATAAAAATATTTTTTTCTTACAAGTGTCATAGTCAAAGAGTTGGTCAGGAAAATCAATCCTTGCCCAACAATCATAATAATAAATTACAATTAACTAAATTCCAAATTCGGAATTTCTATAAATGGCAATAATTTTCCCAAATTCGAATTTGCCAAAAACGGAAATAAATTCCTAAGTGTATTCAAAATTTAATAAAAAAATATTTTGGGCGATATTACATATTGGTTGGGATCCCAATATCTAACCAATATTTCCACTCTAGCATGGTGGAAGAATTGCCTACATAATCCAAAAAATCATTGATCAATTATCAAAGACAAATCATATAATTTTTTTTAAAAAGGGTAAACTTTTTTTTTGGGAGCCCAATCACCCTTATCTTTGTAAACAAGAGTAAATGATCACTCTTATCATCCCAATAAGTGCAACTAGGGCCTTCTCATTGCTCGTGTTGTGGAAAAAATATTGACCGCACCTGTACCAAACTTACGGAGTCTCCCACAACAAAAAAATCATCAAAATACATAAAGAAAGTAGCTAACTCAAAGAGTATAACAAGGGTATTTACCTAGTCCTGATGGAATGAAATATCACTGG
>SNQJ01S0030412.1:72265-92649 GCA_010110895.2 Picea sitchensis | reverse complement strand
TTTTTTATGTAAATTTTATCATTATTATATATATTAAGAAAAAAATATGATGATAGTTAATATTTATTGAAAGAAAAATTAGTTTATAAAACTTTTGAAAAAATTAAAAAAAATACTTATTTATAAAAATGAGTTTTCTAACCCTTAACTCTTTTTCATCGCTCCCAATTAGATCTTTGCCTTTAAAATGGTTTGATCCAAACTCTAACTCTAGAGTATCTTTAAAGGATGATAGAGTCTTGTTTAAGAGTCCTTTTCACACACCATCAAATGTGTTTCGTCCCAATTTGCAATGGATTTTAGTGATCACATTCCATGCAATGGATTTGACAAGGTAACATATTTGTAAACTTATTTCATTTTTATAATATGTTTTGTCTTTACTATGAAATATTTAGACAAGTATGTTTAAAGATTTACATAGATTTTAAAGGTGTTCTTTATTTTTTAATATATATGATATATAGAAACATCATGTTAAATAAAAGAGAGTTAACGTGAACCAGATGATGAGATGTCTCACTTTAATTAAAAAATCCTAACTCCAAATTAATTTACATTATGAACAACATGGTAATCACCTTATATTTTAGAAATTCTTACACAACTAAACTAAATTTGGGATGCTTTAAAAATATGTATAAAAAATGAGAGCAAACAACGAATTTCAATTTTTTTAACCACAATATATTGATTTTTATTTATTTTTTAAAATTATTTTTTAAATTTAATAAAGTTTTTTTTAACAAATTCATTTTTTTAAGAAAAGAATAAAAAATTATATATAAACAGAGAGAGTCAATTTTTGTTAGCTCAATCAGTTAAGGTGTGGGTTTTGTTTTCTAGGCAACTCAAGTTCAATACCGTTACAGTGAGTTTAGTCGGGAGGAGACACCCAAAAATCCATCCATGTTAAGGGTTGGTGTGGTCCCATGGTGGTTTTCAAAGCCTAGATGCCCCTGAAGATTTGATTGGTAAAGTTTACAGAGGTATACATACCCTACCCCTCTTTGGATTTGAACTTGTGACCTCTTAAGAGAAAACACATGTTCTTAACCATTAGGCCCACTTAAGCTTCAAAATGAATAAATTATTTCCTTGATGTTGTACATGCAAAATATCATATAATTCACTCCTCGAAAAATCAACGTTTTGAAGATAGAAATCCAATTTAGCATACTAAGCTTGTTTCAACCAATATAATGCATTAACCAATTTGTGAATTTAAAAACCAAGAGGTTGAGTTATATATATGTTTCCCTGTAAATCACCATTTATAAAGTCACTCTTTACATCCATTTGATACACTTTCCATCCATTTTGTGTGGCCAAAGAAAAAACTACCCTAATGGTATTTCACTCAGCATTTGGAACGAAGGTTTCCTCATAATCATTCGCTTCTTTCTGAAAAAAATGATTTTTAAATAATATAACCTTATAGTTATCAATTTCACCATCTACCTTATATTTTAATATATAAACCCATTTACAACTAATGATTTTTACATTTTGAGGACACTCCAAAGTATGATTCTTAATTACAAGTACACATTCAATTTCAATTGCTTTCCTCCATTCTTCATGTTTGATTTCCTATGCAAAGGTGGATGGCTTAATATTTACATTAAATGTAAGAGAACAATTCCTTTGACCCATTATAGAACTCCTCATACCTATTTTATGTTTTTCATCGGGCCTCGCTTCCTTAAGAACTTGCGTTGCCCACTTTGGAATATTGTGTACAACCTGAGATGGAGTTGATGTATCAACCTAAGAAATATTATCTAAGTTACTCGAGTTGAATCTTCTTAATTAACTTGTGAATAATTTGGCAATTCTTCATATTCCACTTTTTTTTTTTCTAATGCTAATCCATTGTAAACTAATAATCATCCCTCGATTTGTTTAATTGCTTCATCCTTTGTTATTCCTTGGTCACATTTTTCTTAAATTGGCTAAGTATCTTATTAAATTCTTCTACTCTTATACTTTTTTTTTCATAGAAAATAATATATTGGCTAACAATAAACTTTCCATATAACAAAAGTATATATGCATTTTTTCTGTTTAGAATACCTAATCATTATACATTTCATACTTCTTGCATTTAACTTAGTTCGTTTTTTTTTACTAAAGATATAGAAAATTTAACCAAAAACTTGAAGATTCTTAATATTTGGTTTAAATCCATACCATATAACTTCAAATGGAGTAATTCCATCCAAGGATGAGGAGGGGGATCAATTCCTCATGTAAACTATTATATGGCCTTGGCCCAATAATTTGACCTCAACCCCTTAAACTTTAACATTTCTTTAGCCATACCAATCAATGTTTGATTTATCCTTTTAGTCATTCCATTTTGTTGTGGAGTATAGGAGTTGGCCAATTTTCTCCTAGTTCCATGTTCCTCTAAATATCCTTGGAATTGACTGGAAGTGACTTCACCTCCATTGTTAGTTTGCAAAGTGGTAATTTTTTTCTTTATTCATAGTTTCAACTAATCATTGACTAAACTTAAATTTCTCAAATGTTTCTAATTTTTCATTTACAAAATACACCCAATCCATCTTACTAAAGTCATCAATTGATATAGATATATTGAGAATGAAATGGAACACACACATAAATATAGGAGATAACAAAAAAATATAGTGAGACCCAACTTCTATAATGAATAAAATATCATAAAATTGTAGAACACAAATTGGCTAGAATGGTGGTAGCTTATCTCTGAAGATAAAGCTCATTCACAAAAATATCCTTACAAAGAAGCCTAGAAGGGCCTTTTATCATAAAGCCTAAAAGACAAGAGGAAAAAACTCTAAACATCAAAACCCTAACCATGGTAGACGAAACACCAAAAGTATTATGGGCCTCGGGTGGTTAGTTGATACATCAACTTATTGGGGGTGCAAATTTTGCATATGATCTCTGTTTGGGGAAAATGATAGCTCGTTGGAAAGAACTATTTGAGGATTACAAATTTTGGCTACAAAGGCTTGCTACTGCAACCCCTTCCCCCCTAAATCTCAAAAAAACATCGTTTAGGGCCTCAAGATGCTTCTAAAAGTTTGGGACCCCAAAAAATGTAGAAAAATTGCCAAGAAGGTAGAGAACCATTGATTCAGTGGAAAAGGTGGGTGGTCACTGATATCCATTTGGATCAATCCTCCCCACTTAGGAAGCAATGGTCTCCATTGCGTCAAGTCCCTCATCAATGGAGAAACTTTTATTGAATTAGGCTCCTGGTAAGCCACTTTCCTTGGTGAAGAAGCTGCCCTACTTTGACAACCCAATAGAGTTGTATGTTCTATAGGAGGGTGCCTTTCATCTGTGTATCCATGATGCAATCAAATATATTGATCTCAAGGAAGTCAAGGTTGAGTTCTGTAGGGGCTTTATCTCCACACTTGGTCACTTGACTTAAGGGCCAAGCGATGTGAGAGAATCCTAACACAAACCTATAGTAAAAGTTGGCAAGGCCCAAGAAGCTACAGGGCTCTGTCAGAGTCTTTTGGTCTATCCAGTTGTAGATGACTTTGATCTTGGCTAGATCTACATGCGCTCCATGTTCATCCATGATGTATCCCAAGTATTGAATTCACTGCATGCCAAATGACAATTTCTCCATATTTGTGTATGGCTTGTGTTGTCACAGGGTGCTCAGGACCCGTTGGATGTGTTGCAGATGTTCGGCCCAAGTCCAGTTGAATATGAGGAAGTAATCCAAATATAAGACCACAAAATAGTTTGTGAACAACCACAAGATATCATCCATCATCCTCTTGAATGTCGTTGGAGCTCCACATTAAAGACTCAATGCACGCCAAGGAATGGGGGAATACTTAATTCAAAAGAATTCTCACCTTCAACCTTGGTGATGGTGTAATGTCCATATTGAAGTGGGAAAATCTTTTGATGGGATACTACACCCAATTTCTGCCTGATAGGTAGTAGCAAAGTCAAAACCATTGTTGTATAATTGTGGCCACCCGAAGGTCTCATGGCCACAAGAGTTAAGAATTGTGGTTAGTGCCACAACCAAGGGTCAACTGAGACAGTTTGCAACATGGTTGGTGTTACCCTTCTTGTACTTGGTGTTCAAGTGGAATTGTTTCAGGTATGTGGACCACTTATGATGGTGGTAATTATGTAACTTTGCTTTTGTCTACATGAATTGCAAAGGTCTATGATCAGTGTGGATGATCGTTTCCTTTCCTAGAATATAATGCTTCTATTGTCGACATGCCTGCATAATGGAGTACATATCTTTCTCATTGTGATAGGCCACTATATGTCTGTGTTGAGTGAGGACTGCATCGATATCATAGTCAAAAGCATCTGTCTCAATCTCAAATCATTGTTGCAGGTCTAGAAGCATAAGGATTGGTGGAGAGAAGAGACAATGTTTTAGATCTTGGAATTCTTTTTGTTGTGACTCAGACCAGGAAAACTTGGCTTTATCTCCACCCTTGGTCACTTGATCTAAGGACCAAGCAATATGAGAGAATCCCAACAGGAACCTATGGTAGAATTTGGAGAGGCCCAAGAAGCTACGAAGTTATGTCATAGACTTTGGGGTTGGCTAGTAATGGATGTCTTGGATCATGGTCGGTTCCACCTGCACCCCATGTTCATCAATGATGTATCCCAAGTATTGAATTTATTTCATGTCAAATGAGTATTTATCCATATTGACGTATAGTTTTTGTTGTCGTAGGGTGCTCAGGACCCATTAGATGTGTTGTAGATGTTCGACACAGGTCCGGTTGAATATGAGGATGTCATCCAAATATATGACCACAAAATAGTTTTTGAACAAATATCATCCATCATCCTCATGAATGTCATTGGAGCATCAGTCAAGCCAATAGGCATGACCAACCATTAAAAAAGGCCTTATTTAGATTTGAAGATTGTTTTTTGTACATTGGTTTGTTCTATTAGAACCTAGTGGTAGCCAGACTTTAGATCAATCTCACTAAATAACTTGGAAACCTTAAGCTGATGAAGAAGATTATCAATCTAAGGGATCATGTATTGGTTCTTGACTATGATCTTGTTTAGGGCTCTATAATCAATACATAGTTTCCATGTCCCATCCTTCTTCTGTACCAACACAATTGGGCTCTCATAATGTAAGGATCGATCTATTGTGGCTTTGACCCATAGCCATAGGGATTTTTCCCATAACGCTTGTACATCTGGGATTTTTTCATTGTGATACTTATGTGCATATTCCAAAGGATAAAAGGAGAAAGCTAGAAAATAAAGAAGAAAAATGTATCTTCATTGGTTATAAAGATGAAGTGAAAGGCTACAAACATTGGAATTCGGTAATAAAGAAAATTGTTTATAATCGGGTTGTGATCTTCAGAGAAGTTAAAATTACTCCCAAGATTAAAGATGAACCAAGAGAAGGAGAACAAAAAAAAATAGAGTTTGAGATGGAGAATGGAGTATCTGAATTAATGGATCAAGATGAATCGGATTAAGAAGAAGAACCAGAAACTCTAGTCCTGAGAAGATTTGTTCAAGTAAGAAGACAAACAAAAGGGTACAATCCACATGGTTTATATACTATATGTTTTATATCCTCTATTGATGATTATCCTCACAATCACAGGGCATTGAATGAATTCATGTGATGCCCATTTGTGAGAAGAATCCAATGCTAACAAAACAAAACTTGAAAACTTATGTTTGTGTTAAAACCTAGTGCTAACAATAGAAAATCTTAAAACTTAGTTGTAAGAGAGGCAGAGTAGTTGGGTGGAATAGAAAACACATGGCAGTTAACATATCTCATACCTCTGCCAAACAATCCGAATCCAAGGCCAACTAAATTTTTTTTTTTTAAATTCTTTAGACATTTGATATTGCAAAAATTCTTTGCACGTCTAACTAAAGTTATAGTAATCACTTTATATTTTCAAGCTTTAGACATTTGATATTGCAAAAAATCTTGCACATTTAAATGAAATTTGGGATATCAGTTGAAAATTATCAATGTCAAACTGTGAATGCATGTCAAACTATGAATCCATATCCTCCTTTCTCAAGGTTTTAATGAAATTTGGGATACTAATTGATAATTATCCATATCAAGTCTTGATTCAGGTCTTCCTTTCTCAAAGTTTTAATTAGATCTTCTAGGACATCGATTAAATATTATGCAATGTAAATGTGGATTGTTGCTAGGTCAATTTATAAAGACATATAATATTAAGATTTACAATTTTGTAAAAAGGATTGCAAATATAGTTAATCAAGTATGTATTTTTTAAATATTTTTGAATTTTGAAACTTAAAGTCTTTCTGTTTTGTCTTTAACTAGTTAACTATTGTGATTATAGATTTCTTTTAATACAAAATTTATCCATTTTAAATAAAAAACAAATAAAATTATAAAATCTTCTAATATTTTATCCTATATTTTTTTTAAATGATGTTTAAATTTTTTTTTTGAAATACTTCATGAGATATTTTACTTAATATTATATTATGGAACATTTTTTTTTATAATTCATTTTTCAAAAATAAAAAAACAATTATAATTTATTTTTCAAAGATGAGATAACTTGAAGATAAACAAACAATTAATAAGCGAAATATTCCACTCATTAAGTTGATCTACAATGAACCTCTAATAAAAACATTCTTCGTCTCCAGAAAAGCTTCTAAATTAACTTAGAAATCATTCACACTTACAATCTCCATGACCCCGAAGCCAAAAATCCCTTTAAAGTATTCGATTTACATACAAACCATTTCTTAAATTGAATTTTAGGAGAATTGGGAGTTGGGTCTTCTACATTTTCTTGTATCTCCCACATTTAGTAAATAATCATTACATATATTAAAATGGGAAATACATGAAGCTTCTTAGGCAATTTCAAAATAAGAATTTCATATTAAAATATTTTGATGTATTTTTCTATCTTACGAAATTTACATTTAAACTAAGTCACTCTTCTAACTTTAGTGGTTATAAATTTCTAAAGATGACCACGCTCCAAGGAAGAAATACTCTTGCTTATGCATGTCATCTTTGAACTATTTCAAACTTGTATAGATTGAAGGACCCTCACGGGAGCTTAAATTAGGAATTTCGCATTGTACACTAGTATCTTTGATCAAATCCTAATTTTTGATACATGTGAGCCACTCTTCCTCAATTTGTTTCTATGACTCATGTGAAATTCTTCCCCATTAATTGATGGCTCGTTCTATCCCATGCAACTTAGTCTTATTTAGCAACATGATATGATGATCCTCTTGACCTATGATCTTATGAATTGTGTTATGCTCAATTTTATCTCTTAATCGATTTGTGTGCTTTAGAAGATGGGAAAGAAACTTGATTCACTTTAACCACCCATCGATGATCAGCATTATCACTTGAAAGAGCAAGCAATATATCGAGCCATAGCAACATGATATGATGATCCTCTTGACCTATGATCTTATGAATTTACTTGATATAGTTCAATTGGTCTTGAACCTTGCCCTATAGCTTTTTCTAAATCAAGTTTTCTTTGTACAATATATATAGTTGCATGCTTAGTTCCTATAGCTCAAACAATTTAGAAACGAAGTCCCTTTTTATTTGGTCATTAATTCTATCCTCTTCCAACATTTATTTAATGAAATTGTTGACCATGTCCTATGAAGCCCTATAGTATTTTCCAGTAAGGCAATCTATTTCCCAGGGCTCTCCTCTACTTCAACCTTAGCCTTGTCCATGATAGCATGAGAGGTAGCTACCCTAGCTGATAGTGGATCACTAAATCTAGCTTTCTTCATGTTAATCATTCATTCTCTAGTGTTACATAGGATATAAGTATCCAAGTCCACTCTCTTTATCTTCTATGTTTTTTTACTATCACTTGCTTCCTCCTATTGTAAGTAATCAACTTCAAGTCAACAACCTCCTCCAAAGGATATGGAGTTGATTGATCTCTCTAGGATAAAATGTTGTCCAACCTTCTTAGAGTATGCACATGCTCCATAACAGGTTCCTTACCTTTTTTTGAACTAGGTTTTGGGATAACAACATCCTCTGTGGTTAAATATATGAAACTACTAGGAGGTGTTGTGGTCTATTGTTGTGGTGGTTTATTTATAGGTTCCTATGTCTACTATTTTATCTAGCTAGTTGGATGTTGTGTCTTAGTAGCAGTATTTTATTTATCCTTTTCTTGATCATATTCTTCTTGTTGGAGCCTTTCATGTTCCTTTTTTTTCTTCTTTTCCTCCTCCCGTTTTTCCATTTCCTCAGCTACTAACCTCTCCTTTTATTTTATTTATTTTTCTTCTTGTTGTTTTCATTCTTCTTCTATCTTTATTTTTTCCTTAGCTTCCAATATTTATTTTTCTTGTAAGTCCTTTAGATCCTTTTTTCTAGCCTTAGCCTCAACTATAACTCTTTTTGCTTCATATCAGAACTTGGCATCTACTTAATATTTCCTTCTCCTTATTTCTTCCTCTATCTTGTTCCTCAATTCTTATTTTTGTTGCATTCTCCTTTCTTGCTCTCCTTTTTCTTTCAATTTTACTCCTCTTTCAATATGGAATCCTCATATATCCTCTACTATTTTTCTTCTTTCATTTCCCTTTCTATTTCAACCAACTTTTTCGTAATTTCCTCAATTTGATCGTCTAGAGTCATGCTATAAAAGGATGAAAAGTCTAGATATTTTAATCTAGTTTGGACATCTTCCCAATATTGTGCATTCTTAAATGGGATCTCATTCTCCCATTGTTCATGATTGTATGTCCATATCAAGGAAATCACCTCACAATGTTTAGACACAAGCACAAAAGGATCATGCTTCTGAATTGTCCTTGTGGGATCAATATTCCAACATAGCATTGGCTTCTTGTCTAGCATGTTTGGGATTTGATAGACCATAATGTCCAAAATAAAGTTTGTATTGAATTAAAATGTTCTTCTTATAATCTTTTAAGTAGAGAAGCATTAAAACCATGTAATATTGTTTGGTATGCTATCTCAACCAAAACAAGTCTATTAGACACATGTGTAGGCAACAAGTGAGGAGATGCAGTAACATCATAGATCCTAAGATAGGTGTAATCGTCATATAAATACCAATCTCCCATACATATGAATATCGTCATAACTTCTCTAGTCAGCCTTTGACATTCCTTGTAAAATATAATATTATAGAGAGGAGCTAAGAAGAAATCACAAATATTTTCATAATACTTCTTCTGTTTGTTTTCCCAAATTAATTGACAATACACACGCACTTGGGATTTAGAAATGTGCCAACTCCTCTTTACACTAAGAAATATGTTAGTTGCACAAATAACATCCATGAGATAGGAAGCCATGTAGAATGTAGGCACTATCTTGGTTTATATTTGGACTTTTGATCCTTTTCTATTTTTCTATTTAAAGAATGAGAAATAATAGTTTCCCAATTAAAGACATGACTTGTAGTGATGTCTGTATAGGTCAATGCTAGCCAGAAATCCTTGAAATGTGTATAATTTTACTCATAATACAACCTAGCTATGATAAAAATGCTATATACATAAGGTTCTCTTAGGTTTGTAATGGAATACATGCCATATCCATTTCCAAAGAACCTCTTATACTCCACCCACCAATTGGAGAGGATATTATTAGTGTTATGTTCTTCATTAAACTTCTTAATAAAACCTATAATCATGTATCCTTGGTTGTAAATATTTATCATATTTTTCCAATTCATATGGAAGGTAATACCTTATGCATCTATTCTCCTCATTCAACATGGTCCTATGCTCCACATATACATGATAAATTATCCAATCAATATCCTCTAAGCAAGGCATGATCGATGTTCTTTCTACAACAAAGTGCAAGTGAGAATTTATTATGTCGAAAAAAACTAAATCACCTACAACCCTTATGTGAGGATCATTGGGGGGAACTACATCTTGGTAGTATTCTTTGTGAAATCTCTTATACAATTCCCCCCATCCTAGGAAAGTGAGTTGAAGACCTATATGGGCATCTATTTCTTTGTAAATAGATCATACAGGTTTTGACTTCGACCTGGGTATTAGAATAATTGATTTGAGCTCTTCCTAAGAAGTTTCCGCTTCAATTGAGATTCAAATTTCTAGGCAGTTTCTTAATAGGTATGGGAGGGAAATGTTTTCTAAAGAAAGGTCTATATGACATCTGATTGGAATTCCCTTCTCTAGTATTCCTTTTCAAGTCTATGATTTCATTGGATAAGTTCTTAATCATCCTTTGCACACTCTCCATATCCATGGTGTCTTTATCCTTAACTTATATAGTTTGTTTTGGTTGAGATATAGGTAGGATAATGTTCTTATTAGGTTGAGAAATATCTTTATTTCCAAAATCTCTTTGGATTACCTTACATCCCATCATTTCAAACTCAATCTTCTAGGCTCCAATGTTTAATTCCAAAGTATTATTCTTTTCTTGTTTAATGAACATGAAAATCAGTGTTGGCAAGGCATTAGCATAAATTCAATCTAAATTTTTTAATCTATGTGGACATCAGAGACCACCCACCTATTCCACTGGCTCAACATATATTTTCCATTTTGGCATTTTTTCTATAGTTTTTTGGGTCCCAAACTTCTGGGGTTGTTTTGAGGCCCTAAATAGTTTTTTTCTAAAGTAGCAACACCATTCAGAATATGTACTCCTTCGCTAGACCTTTCTGACAAGGTATTGAGCAACCCAAATGGAAATTGTATGAAAAAGTTACACCCAAGGGAAGTTTACATATCAACTACCCCCATCGGGGCTGACAAACCTTTTGGTTTTTCATCTTGCGGGGTTAGGGTTTTCTCATTTATGATTTATGTTAAAATGGCCTTTGGAGCCTCATTGTAAACATCTTCTTGTGAATGTGCATAGACGCCACATCTCTTCTCAAAGATAAGCTACCACCATTCTAGTGAGTTCATTTCACTCTGTATTTTCTTTTACAGTCTATGCAAATTTCAGTCTTTAATAATAATTGAGTATTACTACATATTTTTGTTTCTTGGAATATCTCTTTGTATTTCCTTATTATATCTCTTCCTTTATTTGGTTCTTAGCATAATCCAGATCAATGGCATTAGAGAAGTCTACTCTTTTTTTGTTTCTTAGTGCATGTCCCCAACAAGGTCATTGTTGGCCCTCGACCAAGTTTTGAGGAAATCTTGGTCATTGACCACTTTTTGGACTTCGACACAATGATCGAGGAAGGAGCACCCAGGCAGAGCTGAGATCGAGGATATCACTAGTTTTGTGGGCTTTGTGGACCCAAGAAGGGGTTCTTAGGGTTTTTATAATGGGTTATGGGATGTCGTCCCATGGGTTTACCCATGTTTAGGACTTTTTGTAAGTAAATGTAAAAGTATAAATAGATAAGAATGTATGGTAAAAAAAGAGGTGGAAAATAGCTTGCAGGGCTAAGTGGAAGTAGTTTTGGGTTTCTTTGTGAAACAACTTGTGTATCTAAGGCTCCGTGGTTGATAGAGAAGTTGGCTTTGTGTTGTGACCTAGTTTTGGGAAGGAGGATCTGGCACTCAGTGCATAGATCTCCTGTCTCTATGAAGCTTGGATCTGTGGATTGAAGAATAATAAAGAAGATGAAGTAGTTGGTGGACGTAGCCCCACATTGGGTTGAACCACGCATATCTTGTGTCTTTGGTGTGCTTTGTGCTATGTTGTGTTTGTCATTTATTTGCTTAGTGTTTTTGTTATGTATAATGGATAGATCTAATGTTGATTAGTGCTTCACTTGTTCTTTATGAATGAACGCTAGAACTAACTCATGGCTATGTGATAAGTAGTTGAAGTGCTTAATATTTACTGTTACTATGCTGATCTATCTTAGGGTTGCATTCTGCGATGTTAATAGAGCTAATGAACTAATGTGTATCATCTCCTAAGTGTTATTAAAGTACTTGTAAAGTGTTGTAATCACATATCTATGTCCCATCTTGGTTACAGACACCTGAGTCCTATAACCCCCCATGCCTCTACCTCAGGTGAGACTTCTCCTGCTTCGCATGTGTTTCCGAAAGGGCTGGTAGTTAGGGTTTTTTTGGTGTGTTGTTGAAGCATTGAACCCTAGGTATGCCCCTGTTCCAACAGTCATGGTATAGAGAGTTGGGTCTCAAGCTAGTTTTTCTTGAGGGAAACTGCTCTTTCTATCCCAAGAAGCCTCCCATGGAAGAAGAACAGGGAGATGAGGGAGAAGGAGATCATATTAACTTGTTCCTCACAGAATTCCTCGCGAAACCATGGAACAAGTAGATGGATCAATTTTTCCAAATCCTTCAGTAGTTTCCGACAAAAAGAGATGCATCTTCGTCAAGTTGCCACTTTGGAGGCACCACCCCATTCAATATACAAGTTGGTTTTGATATTCCCATATTTTAAGGTCATATAGACGTGGATTCTTTGGAAAAATGGTTAAATATACTATAAGGTTATTTCTTTATCCACAATTTTTCCAATAGGGAAAATATCACCTTTGTGCTCCTTAAGGAGGTCACCCATGTAAAACATTGGTGAGAGACTTACTGTGAGAAAATATCCATAGAGGAGTCTCAAATATTTGGGGTCGAGCCCACTTGGGACTCTTTTATGGATACCATCAAGGAACAATATTACCCTATTGGAAACTAGACGATCAATACACAAGATGGACCACACTGCGTCAGGAGAGGGACCAAACAATGTTGGTGTTCACAAATACCTTCCATACCTTGTGCACCAAACTGGGAATAAAATACTATGAGTGAAATATGGTTCTAAAATATCGTGGGTCCTTGCATATGTATATACAAATAGAAATGGACTTTCTAGACATCTCATCTTCTAGGAGACACTTCTCGGTATGCTGTCAAAATCGATAAAAAATTTAAGCAGATGAATAAGAAGGAGTTTGGATCTACGAATGCGTCACAACAGAAGTTAGGAAAAGGTAGCCCCAACACACAAAACAAAGGAAAAATCAAGGATGGAAAGTGGAAATACAACAAGTCTAACCTGCAAACAAAGAAGGGTAATGGGAAGATGAAAAAAGACACTGGGAAGTGGTGCGAATTCCGACTACCACCAGGTCCCCATAGAACAAATTGATGTATGGAAGACAAATTTTAAGTCTAAAGAAGGTATTTTCAAGTGGTTGGTCATGCCCTTTGGCTTGAAGAATTCCCCAACCACATTCATGAGGTCTATGGATGATATAATGTGGCCCTTCACTAATTCCTTTGTGGTTGTATATTTGGATGACATCCTCGTCTTCAACAAGATTTAGGAAGAACACTTCCAACACATCCAATAGGTACTCCACACTCCGCGGAAACAAAATTTATATGCTAACTTAGATAAATGTTCCTTCGGCATGAACAAGGTCCAATAAATCAAACACATTGTAGATGGTCATGGTGTGCATGTCGATCCAAACAAGATCCAAGTCATTCATGGTTGGTCAACCCCGACAACACTAACTAAGTTTCAAATCTTCTTAGGCCTTGCCAAATTCTATCGTATTGGGTTTCTCCCATATCGCATGGGCTCTAGGCTAAGTGACCAAGGGTGGTTTCAAAGCCAAAATTTTGTGGGGAATATCACAACAACAAGCTATTGATTATATGAAACATTTATTATGCTTATCCCCGATGCTCGCATTACCCAATTTGCAACAACCATTTGAGATTGAGACCGATGTTTTAGATTATCTTGTTGGTGTCTTTCTCACTTAGCATAGTAATCTAGTGTCCTATGATAGTGAGAAACTCTTAGATGCCATCTATAATTACCCCACCTATGACAAAGAAATGCATTCCATCGTACAAGCCTGCCACCAATGGAAGCATTACATTCTAGGAAAGGAGACAATCATCCATACAGATCATAAGCCTCTATAGTTCATGTATACACAAGAAAAAATGAAGAATGACTTCCATCAAAATTGGTCCACATACTTACAACAGTTTCGCCTCAAAATTAATTATAAGAAAGGGATCACCAACTGTGTAGATGAATTCCTCAGATGACCTCTAGTTGCAGCACTAACCATGATGCTCGAATTTTGCAGGCATGAGACCTCTTGGTGGTTCCAACTTTATGATAACAATCCCGACTTCGCTACGACCTGCTAGAAGTTGGGAACATGAATGATCGTTTCCGACTTCCATATTCATTACAGATTGTTATGCCATCTAGGTAATATCTACGTTCCTTCAAGCAAGTGTGCGAAGATAATTTGGGAATCCCACTACAGTCGGATGGAAGGACACTTTGGCGTGCAGAAGACAATGGAAATATTACATAATTATTTATATTGGTTAAAGCTTCAATAGGATTTCAGTAAGAACAATAGTTCCTACACTAGATAATCCATTACCAAGATAGCCATTAAAAACTAAGGATTGTACACTCCTCTTCCTACTCCCAATGGGCCCTGGGATTCCATATCGATGGACTGCATGTCAAGTCTCCACTCCACCAATCATTGCAATGACTATGTATTCATGTTTATTGATTGATTCTCTTAGATGGCCATTCTGAACACCTGCACAAAGAGTATCATAGTCGAGGCCACCATCAATCTCTTCTTTGAGTGTGTATTAGTACACTTTAGACTACCATACACCATCATATCATATCGAGACAACATATTCTTGAGCACCTTTTGGTTGAGCCTCTAGTTGTTGTTGGACACCAAGCTCACCAAATCCATTGCCTTCCACCCTCAAACTGATCAGCAGGCAGAGGTCGTCAATCAAATGATCGTGCACCTCTTGTGTATGTACAACTCCAAGAATCCATGCACATGGTATGAGAGGCTTCCTTATGTCCAACATATCCACAACAAAGCACTCCATAGTTAGACTGACCATATCCCTTTTTATGTTTGCCCTGGTTTTCAACCATTGGATCCTATTGATGTAGCACCGCCCCTTGCATATACACATGCATAATCTTCCCATGTTGAATCTGAGGTTGAAAAATCCACTAAATTCATTGAGTGGATCCAACACATCCACCAACAGGTCCATGATATTTTGTAGAAATCCAATGCTAAGTACAAGGACACCATGGCCAACATCGAGTTCCCCACAAGTTTCATGTTTGGCTACATTTACAAAAAGACTGCATGAAAGGACCCCATTGGAAGTTGTGACCACTTCGTTATATACCTTAAACCATCACCAAGGTTGTGGGAGACAATGATTTTGAGCTAAGTATTTCCCCCTTCCTTAGCTTACACCTAGTATTCAATGTGGACCTCCTTCAACCATATTTTCCACCACTACTGGACACATCGAAGGTGGAAGAGAAACTAACACATACAAAGATCAACCTTGACTACATGGAATAGGAAACCATTGAACAGATCATGGACATATAGTTTAAGAGAATATTCCAAAACAATATCCAACTCTATTGGGTTGTCAAAGCAGGAAAGCTACTGCACCAAGGCAAGTGGCTAACCAAGCATCACGTTCAACAAAAGTTTCCCTATTTGATGGGGGAACTCAACATAATGGATTCCATTTATTCTTAATGGTAGAATAATGATCTAGGTGGACATCTATGGTCTCCCACCTATTCCACTAGCTCAATATATAATTTCCATTTTGGCATTTTTCTACAATTTTTCAGGTCCCAAACTTTCAGGGCCATTTTAAGGCCCTAAACGATGTTTTTTTGACATGAAAACTCCCACTAAATGTTAGAGGCCATTATTGGGCCATTTATAATGTGTCCTCCTTGGCTAGACCTTTTTGATGAGGTATCAAGCACCCCAAACAAAGATCATATGCAAAAGTTATGCCCAAGGGAAGTTGACGTATCAACTACCCCCATCGGAGCCCACAAACCTTTTGGCGTTTCATCTTCTGGGGTTAGGGTTTTGGATGTTTAGGGATTTATCATTTATTATTTATGTTAAAAAGGCCTTTGGAGCATCATCGTAAACATCTTCTTGCAAATGCATGTGTGACGTAGCCACCACATCTCTTCCTAGATATAAACTACCACCATTCTAGCAAGTTCATTTCACTCTATATTTTCTTTTACACTCTCTGCATATTTCAATATTTAATATAAATTGATTATTATTGTATCTCTATGTATTTCCTTTTTATATCTCTACCTTCATTTCATTCTCAACGTAATTTGTATCATTTCTTGTGTAGGTGTTGTTCCAAATTCAAAACTTATTTAATATAGTGGAAAATATTTGATTTAAATATTACTCTTTCTTTATTGTTCATGACCAGAGAAAAGATATCTATTATTGAAGCATTTATGGTAGTCTCTTCCCCAAACTTGTCCAATAGTTCCTTCTAAAAAGTCATGCCAACTGGTGATTGACCTCGCTGGCAGATTAAAATACTAGGTGGGGGATTCATTCTTGAAAGCATATAGAAAAATTATGCACACCACATCTTCTTGCTACATTTTCATTAATTTGATGGCCAAGTTGAATTTATTAATATGATATTTCAGGACTAGACAAATTGGGGTCGTATTTGGGAAGTAGGTGTTCCAAATGCTCAAATATATTATGTAGTTGTCCAAGAAATTCCAAAGCATCCCTGACCAACCAAGGTTGATTCTCATTTTGATGTTTTGATTGGTTGTTTGAAATATATAAGAAAATTGAGTTAGTGTCTGAGTGGTTTGAATCTGAATCTGAACCTACTAGGTGGTCTAAATCATAATATAAATCCATTTGACACTGTAATTTCTCAATGTCTAGCAGGTTCTAGCAGACCCGAGGGTTATAGGAATTAGATTAAGTAGTTATTAAATTTCATGCAAGACTAAGTCCACTAGGTTTTGACAATGTGAACTAGAGTTTGTTCCCAATTTTTGGTCATTATATAAGAAGTATTTCTTTTTCAAGGAAGTATAAGGGACACAAAAAAATAATCAATATTCCTTGTATAAGCTCGAGTAATGCATTTGAATGTATTCACTTCCTCGTTACATATTGTGTAGGGTATAGTCTTAGTATCTATCCAGAGTTTTCCTAAATATTGAGGTATGGGATTTTCAAAGGATCATCGGGGTTTGAAAAATCAGTTTCAAAATGTGAGTTGTTAGTATGACTTTCCATAGATTGGCCCTCCTTATAGCACTAATTCTATTTAGAAGGTTGGATTCCCAAATCTCAATAGAAGGGATTAAACAAAAGGAAGAAGCCCAATTAAACTCTTCCTTGTTGAGTGGAATAATATTGTATATTATGGTCTAGAAATTGTTTTGATGGGTTTTAAGAAATCATTTTTTTGAGTATTTACGTTTTCTATGAAAATTTTCTATTAAGTGGTGAAAAAAGGAAATAAAATTTAATCTAAGTAGACAAGAAAGAAGACTATTTCTAAGAGATATCTCTCATAAAGAGTAAATGAAAATAGTTATTTGATTATGCAATCCTAAGGATTTATCATATAGGAAAGATAAGCTCCACATGAATATTTCCAAGAAAAATATTGAATTTTACAGAAAAGGGAAACCTACGAAAAGTAACATAGAAAACTATCATTTCATTTATAACTAACTAGAGGATTAATTCTACATGAAATTAATGAAATGAATAGCATAGAAATGATTATAGAATGGAAATTATAAATAAAACCCTAATAATAAAAAAACATTTAAAATATTTTCTAAAGATTAATACGGAAGCATTTCAAATAATAGACCAAGATAACAAGTTGAACATGCTAAAAAAATCCCTACTATACATTATGAGCAAGAAGTTAATAGAATCATAATCCATTGATTAAGTCGATCCATAATGAATTTCTAGCAAAACATATTCTTGGCCTCACGAAAATATTTTGAATTATCTTAGAAATAATTCATAGTAACAATCTCCATTCTACCTTGGTAGCCAAAAACACCTTTTTAAGTATTCAATTTACATATTTACACAATAACAAAGTGGCTCTTGCAAATCATTTCTTAACTTAAACATTAGGACAACTCGGAGTTGGATATTTTACATTTTCATGATCATATCTTTCCCCATTAATTAAATAAATCATCTGTTCTTAAGTGGTACACAGATATAAGTCCTCTCTCTATATATGTTTGTTCGGCTATTGTTTGTTCCTCATGTTGTCAAAAATCAACTATAAGTTAGCAACCTCCTCCAAAGCATCTAGAATTATCTAATCTCCCTAGGATAAAATGTTTTCCAAGCTTCCTGGATTATGCAATTTCTCCATCATAGGTTCCTTTCTTCTTCTTGAACTAAAGCTTCTTGGATTATGCAATTTCTCCATCATAGGTTCCTTTCTTCTTCTTGAACTAGGTTTGGGGATAACAACATACTCCTTGGTTAAATATACGAAACTGTTGGGAGGTGTTGTGATTTTTTATGGTGATGGTTGCTTTGTAGGTTTCTCATTTTGTTGTTTTATCTAACTAGGTGGGTGTTGTGTCCTATTAGTAGTATTTTATATATCATTTGTGTTGTGTCCTATTAGTAGTATTTTATATATCATTTCTTGATTAGCTACTTCTTGTTGGATCCTTTCTTGTTGCTTCTTTTTATTTTCTTCTTCATTTTGTTTTACCTTTCCCTCAATTTCTAACCTTTCTTTTTATTTTCTTTCTTTTTCTTCTTCTTTCTTTCTCTTTTCGTTGGCTTCTAATTTTTACTTTTCTTGTAAATTCTTTACATCATTTTTTCTAGCCTCAACCTTAGTTGCAATTCTTTTTGCTTCTTCTATCAACTTCACATCTACTTTAGCTTTCCTTCTCCTTATTTGTTCCTCCATAGTTTTCCTCAATTGTTCTTCTTATTGAAATATCCTTTGTTTCTCTTCTTTTTCTTCCAATTCTACCTCCTCTTTCAATCTGGCTTCCTGTTGACATTGGAATCTATTAGGATCAAAATGACAAACTCACAAGGATATGAATCCCCTTGCGTTTTTATAGAGGTGGTACTCCTCTTTGGCTAAAAGATATATCTATGATATCTTGGATTAGGAGAATGCTTAGGTAGAAAACCCTAGATCTTTATTTCTTGGATTTATACATAAAATGGTTCTTCAATAACCTGATTTGATCTTTATGTGCAACAAATTGTCTTTTAATAATATAAAAATTGGAGGGATTGACATTAGAATTTCTTTGTGCTCAACATCAAACATACAATCTTCTTAATCATATACAAATGAATCCATATATTCTTCATGAAAAATAGGAGAAAATAGTTTGATCATCTCAAAGAATTTTAAAAGAGTATTACTTTTAAAATCAAAAAAGAATTTGATAGATCGATTTCAAATATCTCATAATTAAGACTCAAAGTTACAAGATACAATTGAAATCAACCCCAAAGTAATTATTTGTGTAGTTTTATTCATGAAAGATGTTCTTCATTACAAAATATCTGACAGTCATATATATGGTTGTAAATAGTCCATGATCATACAATAAAAGTATTTTGAAGAATAGAAGAAGAACATTGAAGACTCAACTCCATGATTGGTTCAAAAATACAAACATGAAGCCATGAGAAATCAGTGTAGAAGAAGAAAAAGAGTGGAGAAGATGGACATTTATCTTCATTAATAAGAAGCTTCGATGCATATGATGTCTATACTTTCTTCTTCTGATCTTCTTCCCCCACCCCTCTGAATAATTCTAATTGTGGAACCCTTGATGAAGTCCTTCTCTTTTTAAAATTAGATCTTCTAACTACTTGAGTAGTTAGGGATTTTCCCTTCTTGAATTTCTATACACTTTTATTCTTGAAGTGTTATATTTAATTAATACCTCATTAATTCCCCATTAATGAACTTACATCATTAACATATGCATCTTTCAAATGGGTCCCTTTCCTTTTTTAATAAAATTTTGTTTTCAAAATTTAATTAATTTCCCTTTTAAAGAGGGGGACTGTGATTTAATATTATGGAAGTGATCATCAACCTTTCAGACATTGAAATCACTTAATATGTGATATTAATGACCTTATATTTCCAGCGATATAAATTTTATCCAAATCCGACTCACAGATCTCAACATATGACTTCGTGAAGTTGTGTTGTCAAATAGATCCATTAAAAATGAAGTTGACTGATATTTCAATTTTTTAGAAAAATGTGGTCAATTTTAACCTTTAAAACCTGTACCAACATCTTATTTGTTGAAATATATTTCTAACAGTATAAAATTTGTGTGATTTCATCTCTCGGAGCTCAATTTATTGCTTCTGCAAGATCATGACTCGACCATTGTCGATCAAATTTGATGGGCAAATGTGGGTAGCAGAGTTAGGGAGGGTGATGTAGCATGATGTAGGGGTATGGTAGAGGAGGTAATATGAGTGTGTAGGGTGGGTAGAGTCAGGGGT
>SNQJ01S0030412.1:46779-68240 GCA_010110895.2 Picea sitchensis | reverse complement strand
ACATTGATGGATTTCGGCTATACGTATGCTCCTAACCTCATCCATCAGGGGGCATCTGTTATCACTGAAATTTCGTCTGCACATGGCGACAAGAACTCAGCATCGTCAAATAGTAATGAAGTCATTCATGGCACTGAATTAATTTCACAGCATTCCAAAAAGGTCAAAAACTATACAAAATAGTAAAAATTGAAGAGCGCTTTACAGAAGTTGGGTGCGCGCGCACATGCGCGGAACAAGAACGTACCATGTGTGCATACGCGCACGATGCGCAACTGTTGGCGCAAAAACCCACGCACCTGCTAAACGACGCATTTATTGAATTGGTCAGCCTCCCAACCACTTATGGATCAGCTCCCAAGCTGATTTGACCCTCAAATCTGAGCTAAATCCGAATGGTGGGCTGGTCAAAGACCTAATAAAGCCCTAAAGAGCCTCTTTTCACACTACAAAGGAGTTACACAATAACCCATTGCAATGCTATAAAAAGCCATGAAGAAACCTCATTTTCTCAAGGAATTTCATGTAATGTTATGCTGCCTAGATTGTTTTAAGGACTCACTCCTTGGCAAGAACACATTGGCACCATTTCATTGAGCAATCCACCCCTCCATTGAGTGGATGTGCTAAGAGTTCTTTCATCACCATTTTCATTTTCTTGTTGTAAGGAGAGCAAGCTTGTGAGGGTCAAAGAGCCTTCCTTTGGAGAAAGAAGGGACTCATAGTCCCCTTTCTTCATTGTGCTTTGATTTCATCAATAGATCAACCTAAAAACATTGGTGATATCGGTCTTTTATGTTTTGTTATCTTTATTCCCATATGCTTATGATTTTAGTTTGTATTAGTTTAATTCTTGCTTATAGTTTTTTTTTACTTTCTCTAACTCTTTCCTCTACAATTGTCATGCTCAGCAAGACCCAACTGGGCATGTAAGCACCTCTTATTTGCTCACCAAGGTGACGAAAAGGGTGCAAACACCAAGCATTGAATTCACTGCATGCCGAATGAGAATTTCTCCATGTTTGTGCATGGCTTGTGTTGTCACAGGGTGCTAAGGACCCGTTGGATGTGTTGTAGATGTTCAACCAAAGTAGAATTGAATATGAGGAAGTCATCCAAATATAAGACCACAAAATAGTTTGTGAACAACCAAAAAATATCATCCATCATCCTCATGAATGTTGTTGAAGCTCCACATTAAAGAGTCAATGCACGCCAAGGAATGGGGGAATACTTAATTCAAAATAATTCTCACCTACAACCTTGGTGATGGTGTAAGGTCCATATCGAAGTGGGGAAATCTTTTGAAGGGATCCTACACTCAATGTTTGCCTGATAGGTAGTAACGAAGTCAAAACCATTGTTGTATAATTTTGGCCACCCGAAGGTCTCATGGCCACAGGAGTTAAGAATTGTGGTTAGTGCCACAACCAAGGGTTGACTGAGGCAATCTGCAACATGGTTGGTGTTACCCTTCTTGTACTTGATGTTCAAGTGGAATTGTTGTAGGTATGTGGACCACTTATAATGGTGGTAATTATGTAACTTTTCATGTGTCTGCATGAATTGCAAAGGTTTATGATCAGTGTGGATGATCGTTTCCTTTCCTAGAATATAATGCTTCTATTGTTGACATGGCTGCATAATGGAGTACATCTCTTTCTCATTGTGATAGGCCACTATATGTCCCTACTGAGTGAGGAATGCATTGATATCATAGTCAAAGGCATCTGTCTCAATCTCAAATCATTGTTGCAGGTCTAGAAGCATAAGGATTGGTGGAGAGAAGATGCAATGTTTTAGATCTTGAATTTTTTTTTGTTGTGACTCGGACCAGGAAAACTTGGATTTAGCTCCACCCTTGGTCACTTGATCTAAGGACAAAGAAATATGAGAGAAACCCAAAAGGAACCTATGGTAGAATTTGGAGAGGCCCAAGAAGCTACGAAGCTATGTCATAGTCTTCGGGGCTGGCTAGTCGTGGATGACTTGGATCATGGTCAGGTCCACATGCACCCCATGTTCATCGATGATGTATCCCAAGTATTGAATTTATTTAATGTGGAATGAGTATTTATCCATATTGACGTATAGATTGTGTTGTTGTAGGGTGCTTAGGACCCATTAGATGTGTTGTAGATGTTCGACAAAGGTTTGGTTGAATATGAGGATGTCATCAAAATATATGACCACAACATAGTTTGTGAAGAAGTGAAACATATCATCCATCATCCTCATGAGTGTCATTGGATCATTAGTCAAGCCAATAGGCATGGCCAACCATTCAAAAAGGCCTTATTTAAATTTGAAGATTGTTTTCCGTACATTGGTTTGTTCTATCAGAACCTGGTGGTAGCCAGAATTTAGATCAATCTTACTAAATAACTTGGAAACCTTAAGCTGATGAAGAAGATCATCAATCCAAGGGATCAGGTATCGGTTCTTGACTATGTTCCTTTTCAGGGCTTTATAATCAATTCATAGTTTCCATATCCCATCCTTCTTCTGTACCAACACAATTGGGCTCTCACAATGCAAGGAGCGATCTGTTGTGGCTTTGACCCATAGCCATAGGGTTTTTCCCCGTAACACTTGTACATTTGGGAGTTTTTCATTGTGATACTTATGTGCATATTCCAAAGGATAAAAGGAGCAATCTAGAAAATAAAGAAGAAAAATGTATCTTCAATAGATATAAAGATGAAGTGAAAGGCTACAAACGTTGGAATTCGGTAATAGTGAAAATTGTTTATAGTCGTGTTGTGATCTTCAGAAAAGTTAAAATTACTCCCAAGAATGAAAATGAACCAAGAGAAGGAGAACCAAAGAAAATAGAGTTTGAGATGGAGAATGGAGTATCCAAATCAATGGATCAAGATGAATCTGATTAAGAAGAGGAACCACAAACCCTAGTCCTGAGAAGATTTGTTCAAGTAAGAAGACAAACAAAAGGGTACAATCCACATGGTTTATATACTATATGTTTTATATCCTTCACTGATGATGATCCTCACAATCACAGGGCATTGAATGAATTCATGTGATGCCCATTTGTGAGAAGAATCCAATGCTAACAAAACAAAACTTGAAAACTTATGTATGCGTTAAAACCCAATACTGACAATAGAAAATCTGAAAACTTAGTTGTAAGAGAGGTAGGGCAGTTGGTTGAAATAGAAAACACATGGCAGTTAGCATATCTCGTACATCTGCCAAACAATCCGAATCCAAGGCCAACTAAAAAACATTTTTCAAAAAGTTAAAACAATAAAAATCGAAATCAAGATCATGTGGTTTTGAATGCTCATGCGTAGCGTGTGCTTATATAATGCTTATGCTCGTGCTTCTAAATAGTATAATTTAAAAAAGGTACCATCCCCACCTAAATTGTAAAGCATCTGTTTTTTTGTTAACGCAACAAAGACGTGAATCATATTTTATCGATGAAATGTTTCACTTTAAGCAGAAAATTATCAACTCCAAATCATCTTACATTACCAACAACATAGTAATCAGTTTATATTTGTAAGCTTTAGACATTCGATATTGCAAAAATTCTTTGAACATTTAACTGAAATTATAATAATCACTTTATATTTTCAAGATTTAGACATTTGATATTGCAATAATTCTTGCACGTTTAAATGAAATTTGGGATATCAGTTGACAATTTTCCATGTCAAATTGTGAATCCATGTCAAACTATGAATCCATGTCCTCTTTTCTCAAGGTTTTAATGAAATTTGGGATATTAATTGACAATTATCCATATCAACTCTTAATTCAGGTCTTCCTTTCTCAAAGTTTTAATTAGATTTTCTAGGGCATCAATTAAATCTTATGCAATGTAAATGTGGATTGTTGCTAGGTCAATTTATAAAGACTTATAATATTAAAATTTACAATTTTGTAAAAAGGATTCCAAGTATAGTTAAGTAAGTATATATATATTTTAAAATTTTTTGAATTTTGAGATTCAAAGTCTTTTTATTTTGTCTTTAACTAATTAATTATTGTGATTATAGATTTCATTTAATACAAAATTTATCCATTTTAGCTTAAAAAACAAATAAAATTATAAAATCTTCTAATATTTTATTAGATGTTTTTTTTAAATGATGTTTAAGATTTTTTTTTTAAATACTACATGAGATGTTTTACTTAATATTTTATCCGATGTTTTTTTTAAATGATGTTTAAGATTTTTTTTTTAAATACTCCATGAGATGTTTTACTTAATATTTTATAGAACATTTTTTTTTTATAATTTTTTTTTCAAAGAAATTTTGAAAATTTTATTATATATTCCATTCATATATTTTGTGAGTATTACAAGTTTTTTCGGGGGTTTAATGTTTTAGGTTAATATGAGAATAGGCACATGCATTTGTAAAAGCGCGTTTTTAGTTAAGTTGTTCCAATTAGGTGTTTTTTTTCTATCAAATTTACATTCAAGACATGCATTTTTTTCCAATTGACATTCTATGTACAAATACACTTTAAACATGAGCATGAGTAAGTTATTGGTAAGATTGGACTCAGAATGAAATATTTAACAACACCCAATTAACATTGTATGTACAAATGCACTTTGAACATGAGCATGAGTGTTATTGGTAAGACTTGACCCAGAATGAAATCTTTAACGACACTCTACTTGACATAAACCACTATTAACTTTATAAACAATTTTCAACAATTAATACATATTTATAAAAATTAAATTAAATTTTCCATATAAATAAAGTGACTCAATTATCCATCATATAGTCAAATCAGTTTTACCCGTATACATATAAAGCCTAAAAGACGAGTAAAAAACCCTAAAAATCAAAACCCTAACCATCGAAGACGAAACACCAAAAGTATTGTGGGCCTCGGGTGGTTAGTTGATACATCAACTTATTGGGGGTGCAACTTTTTCATATGATCTCTGTTTGGGGTAAACAATAGCTCGTTGGAAAGAACTATTTGAGGATTACAACTTTTTGATACAAGGGCTTGCTACCACAATACCTTCCCTCCTGAATATCCAAAAAACATCATTTAGGGCCTCAAAATGCTTCTAAAAGTTTGGGACCAAAAAAATTGTAGAAAAACTACCAAGAAGGTAGAGAACCATTGATTCAGTGGAAAAGGTGGGTGATCACCAATATCCATTTGGATCGATCCTCCCCCTTTAGGAAGAAATGGTATTCAGTGCGTCAAGTTCCCTCATCAAATGGAGAAAATTTTGTTGAATTTGGCTCCTGGTAAGCCACTTTCCTTGGTGAAGAAGTTGCCCTACTTTGACAATCCAATAGAGTTGTATGTTCTATAGGAGGGTTCCTTTCATCTGTGTATCCATGATGCAATTAAATATATCCATCTCAAGGAAGTCAAGGTTGAGTTTTGTAGGGGATTTAGCTCCACGCTTGGTCACTTGACTTAAGGGCCAAGCGATATGAGAGAATCCCAACATGAACCTACAGTAAAAGTTGGCAAGGCCCAAGAAGCTATAGAGCTCGGTCTAGCCAGTCGCAAATGAATTTGATCTTGGTTGGATCTACATGCACTCCATGTTCATCCATGATGTATCCCAAGTATTGAATTCACTGCATGTCGAATGAGAATTTCTCCATATTTGTGTATGGCTTATGTTGTCACAGGGTGCTCAGGACCCACTAGATGTGTTGCAGATGTTTGGCCCAAGTCTAGTTGAATATGAGGAACTCATCCAAATATAAGACCAAAAAATAGTTTGTGAACAACCACAACATATCATCCATCATCCTCATGAATGTCGTTGGAGCTCCACATTAAATACTGGATGCACGCCAAGGAATGGGGGAATACTTAATTAAAAATCATTCTCACCTACAACCTTGGTGATGGTGTAAGGTTCATATCAAAGTGGGAAAATATTGTGATGGGTTCCTACACTCAATGTCTGATAGGTAGTAGCGAAGTCACAACCATTGTTGTATAATTGTGGCCACCTGAAGGTCTCATTCCCACATGAGTTAAGAATTGTGGTTAGTGCCACAACTAGGGGTCGACTGAGGCAGTTTGCAACATGGTTGGTGTTACTCTTCTTGTACTTGATGTTCAAGTGGAATTGTTGCAGGTATGTGGACCACTTATGATGGTGATAATTATGTAACTTTGCTTATGTCTGCATGAATTGCAAAGGTCTATGATTAGTGTAGATGATCGTTTCCTTTCCCAGAATATAATGCTTCCATTGTCAACATGCCTGCATAATGGAGTACATGTGTTTTTCATTGTCATAGGCCACTATATGTCTCTGCTGAGTGAGGAATGCACCGATATCATATTCAAATGCATCTGTCTCAATATCAAATCATTGTTGCGGGTCTAGAAGCATAAGGATTGGTGGAGAGAAGAGGCAATGTTTTAGATCTTAGAATTCTTTTTGTTGTGACTCAGCCCAGGGAAACTTGACTTTAGCTCCACCCTTGGTCACTTGATCTAAGGACCAAGCAATATGAGAGAATCCCAATAGGAACCTATGGTAGAAGTTGGAGAGGCCCAAGAAATTACAAAGTTATGTCATAGTCTTCGGGGCTGGCTAGTCGTAGATGACTTGGATCATGGTCGGGTCCACATGCACCCCATGTTCATTGATGATGTATCCCAAGTATTGAATTTATTTCATGTCGAATGAACATTTATCCATATTGACATATAGCTTGTGTTGTCGTAGGGTGCTCAGGACCCATTAGATGTGTTGTAGATGTTCGATACAGGTCCGGTTGAATATGAGGATGTCATCCAAATATATGACCACAAAATAGTTTGTGAATAACCGAAACATATCATCCATCATCCTCATGAATGTCATTGGGGCATTAGTCAAGCCAATAGGCATGACCAACCATTCAAAAAGGCCTTATTTAGATTTGAAGATTGTTTTCCATACATTGGTTTGTTCTATTGGAACCTTGTGGTAGCTAGGCTTTAGATGAATCTTACTAAATAACTTGGAAACCTTAAGTTGATGAAGAAGATCATCAGTCCAAGGGATCGGGTATCGGTTCTTGACTATAATCTTGTTTAGGGATCTATAATCAATACATAGTTTCCATATCCCATCCTTCTTCTGTACCAACACAATTGGGCTCTCACAATGCAAGGAGTGATCTGATGTGGCTTTGACCCATAGCCATAGGGATTTTTCCCATAACACTTGTACATCTGGGAGTTTTTCATTATGATACTTATGTGCATATTCCAAAGGATAAAAGGAGGAAGCTAGAAAATAAAGAAGAAAATGTATCTTCATTAGTTATAAAGATGAAGTGAAAGGCTACAAACATTGGAATTCGGTAATAGCGAAAATTGTTTATAGTCCTGTTGTGATCTTCAAAGAAATTAAAATTACTCCCAAGAATAAAGATGAACCAAGAGAAGGAGAACCAAAGAAAATAGAGTTTGAGATGGAGAATGGAGTATCTGAATCAATGGATCAAGATGAATCGGATGAACAAGAGGAACCACAAACCCTAGTCTTGAGAAGATTTGTTCAAGTAAGAAGGAAAACAAAAGGGTACATTCCACATAGTTTATATACTATATGTTTTATATCCTCTACTGATGATGATCCTCACAATCACAGGGCATTGAATGAATTCATGTGATGCCCATTTGTGAGAAGAATCCAATGCTAACAAAACAAAACTTGAAAACTTATGTCTGCGTTAAAACCCAATGCTGACAACAGAAAATATGAAAACTTAGTTGTAAGAGAGGTAGGGCAGGGAAGTTGGTTGAAATAGAAAAAAACATGGCAGTTGGCATATCTTGTACCTCCGCCAAACAATGTGAATCCAAGGAAAACTAAAAAAAACATTTTTCAAAAAGTTAAAACAATAAAAATCAAGAACATGTGGTTTTGAATGATCATGTGTAGTGTGTGCTTTAATAATGTTTGTGCTCATGCTTCTAAATAGTATAATATAGAAAAGTTACCATCCCCACCCAAATTATAAAGGATCTGTTTTTTGTTAACGCAACAAAGACGTGAATCATATTTTATAAATGAAATGTTTCACTTTAAGCAGAAAATTATAGAAAATTATCAACTCCAAATCATCTTACATTACCAACAACATAGTAATCACTTTATATTTTTAAGCTTTAGACATTTGATATTGCAAAAATTCTTGCAAGTTTAACTGAAATTATAGTAATGAATATTTTCAAGATTTAGACATTTGATATTGCAAAAATTCTTGTATGCTTAAATGAAATTTGGGATGCTAGTTGACAATTATCCATGTCAAATTGTGAATCCATGTCCTCATTTCTCAAGGTTTTAATGAAATTTGGGATATTAGTTGACAATTATCCATATTAACTCTTGATCCATGTCTTCCTTTCTCAAGTTTCAATTCGATCTTTTAGAACATCTATTAAATCTTATGCAATGTAAATGTGCTTTATTGCTAGGTTAATTTATAAAGATTTATAATATTAAGATTTACCATTTTGTAAAAAAGATTGCAAGTATAGTTAGGTATTTTTTTAAAAATATTTTTGAATTTTTTGAATTTTGAGACTCACATTTTTTTCTATTTTGTTTTGTCTTTAACTAGCTAACTATTGTGATTATATCTTTCCTTTAATACAAAATTTATCCATTTTAAATTAAAAAACAAATAAAATTATAAAATCTTCTAATATTTTATCCTATATTTTTTTAAATGATGTTTAAGCTTTTTTTTTAATACTTGATGAGATGTTTTACTTGGAACATTTTTTTATAATTTATTTAAAAATAAAATAAAAATTGAAAGTTTTATTATATATTCCATTCATATATTTGTGAGTATTACAAGTTTTTTTGGTTAATGTTTTAGGTTAAAATGAAAATAAGCACATGCATTTGTAAAAGCATGTTTTTAGTTAAGTTGTTGCAATTAGGTTTGTTTTTTCTATCAAATTCATCCAACATATGCATTTTTTTCCAATTGACATTGAATATACAAATGCAATTTGAACATATGCATTTTTTTCCAATTGACATTGTATATACAAATGCAATTTGAACATGAGCACGAATATGTTATTAAAACTTGATCCAGAATAAAATCTTTGACAACACCCTACTTTCCCTGAGTTAACCAGGACTACTAACTTTATAAACCATTTTCAATAATTAGTACATATTTATAAAAGTTAAATTAAATTTTCCATATAAATAAAGTGACTCAATTATCCATCATATAGTCAAAATAATTTGTTTACCCATATACATATAATGTGTAATCCAAACAATCATTAACGTAAAAGTACTAGTCGACATAAAAAAGAATGTGAACAATATTTTGAATAAATATCTTTATTAATATCAAATTTCACAAACAAACGCATTTGTATAAAGGTTGCAAGTGAACGTACTGTAAAATTCCGCGAGTAATATGTTCGCTAGTTTTACTTGTTTATATTCTTCCTTTTAAGTTACCGGAGTAACATGCTTGCTAGGAATTTACTTATCTTATTTGCAATTTTGCACATTGGGTATAAACTTAAAAATAATGTTTATAGTTTCGGTTAGAAATATTTTTTCTAATGTGAAGGGAGATTATTTTAATTTTAATTCTATAATTCATATTGTGTAAAGAATAGTTTTTTTTGTTGAGGGGTTTGCATTCATAAATCTCAATAATAGAGATTAAATTTAAGAAAGAGGTTCAATTAAATACTTTTCTATGGAATGGAATAATCCTATAGGTTATAGTCAAGCAATTATTTAGATGCATTTAAACAAAATATTTGTTTTTTGAGTATTTCTATATTTTATGATTTTTTTTTATTGTTATTAAGGAATGAATAAAAAAATAAAATATAATCTAAATAGATGAGAAAGAACACTATTTATAAGAGATAATTCTCACAAAAAGTAAATTATCATAATTCTATGATTTGCAATCATATGGATTAATCCTACGGAAAAGATAGTCAGTCTCTAGAAAAATATTTCCAAAAAAAATTAACCATTATAGAAAAACAAACCTTTAAAAAATTAACATAGAATATTAATATTTCATTCACAACTACCTACATATACCTTTAAAAAATTAACATAGAATATTAATATTTCATTCACAACTACCTACATAATTATTTTGATGGAAAATTAATGAAATAAATAAAACATAAAGTATTATAAAATATAAATTAAAAGTAAAACCCTAAGAGTAAAACACATCTAAAAATTTGCTAAAGATTAATAATAAGATAACTTGAAGATGAACAAAGCGAAATATTCCACTCATTAATCTACAATGAACCTCTAATAAAATCATTCTTGGTCTCAAGAAAAGCTTCTAAATTGACTTAGAAATAATTCACAGTTACAATCTCCATGACAATGTCATGGAAGCCAAAAATCCCTTTTAAAGTATTCGATTTACATATAAATCATTTCTAAATTTTAGTATTCGATTTACATACAAATCGTTTCTTAAATTAAATTTTAGGAGAATTGGGAGTTGGGTCTTTTACATTTTATTGATCGTATTTCTCACATTTAATAAATAACCATTACATTACCTAAATTAAAATGGGAAATACATGAAGCTTCCTAGGCAATTTCAAAATAAGAATTTCATATTCAAATATTTTGATGTACTTTTCTATCTTACGAAACTTACATTTAAGTTAAGTCACTCTTCTAACTTTAGTGGTTATAAATTTCTAAAGATGACCACGCTCCAAGTAAATACTCCTAACCTCATGCTTATGCATGTCATTTTTGAACTATTTCAAAACTTGTATAGATTGAAGGAAACCCTCACGGGAGCTTAAAGTAGGAAGTTCACATTGTACACTAGTATATTTGATCAAATCTTAAATTTGGATACATGTGAGCCACTCTTCCTCAATTTATTTTTATGACTCATGTGAAATTCTTCCCCATTAATTGATGGCTTGTTCTATCCTATGCAATTTAGTCTTATTTAGCAACATGATATGATAATCCTTTTGATCTATGATCTTATGAATTTGCTTGATATAGTTTGACTGGTCTTGAACCTTACCTATAGCTCTTTCTAAATCAAGTTTTCTTTATACAATATAGATAGTTGCATGTTTAGTTCCTATAGCTCAAACAATTTAGAAATGAAGTCCCTTTTTATTTGGTCATTAATTTTATCCTCTTCCAAGACTTATTTAATGAAATTATTGACCATGTCCTATGAATCTCTATAGTATTTTCCAGTAAGGCAATCTATTTTCCAAGGCTCTATGCAATTCCCCTCTGTTATGCCTAAGAAAAAGAGAAGCACAAAAGGTCATTTTTTTAAAGCATTAGGAATTTGCGTCAACACATAATTCAACAACGCATAATCACTGACATCATAATTAAAAGAATTACAAGCATCTCGTCATCATAATCAAATAACGTCGCAACCGACGCATCAACATATTTAGCAATGATATATAATTAACACATAATCATAATTGAATAACGAAACAAAATCAAAAGCATCTCAACTCATCACAATCAACAAGAATCATCAATACTTTTAATCGCTCAACTCATCACATACAAATAATCATCAGATAACACAAGGATGACACGAGATAACATAACGATAACATAAGGATCATAAAGATAACATAAGAATGACGTAAAGATACTACCCGCCCAACCTACCCTGCAAGGTTAGGACTTCCAAGACACATAAGCAACGCTCAAGCCCAGGATCCAATTGATTTTGACCATTTAAGGTCTTAGGGCTGGTGACTGTTCTGAGAAACAAGGAGGTGTCTACATCACACTAACACAATCAAGTCCAAAATAACTATGCTAAATCAACAACATCAACGGCAATCAATGACACAATAGTGCTATAATAACCATTCACACATCACATAAATTCCATGGTGCACGGGAATTTAATCCTAAATCAATAATACATCAATCATTTAATTCGTGGCGCACATGGTACCAAATTCTAACAATCATTCATCAACATTAAATATTCGTTGCACACGAGAGTAAAAAAACTCTAGAACAATCACATGCCAACTTAATTAATTGTGCAAGCGAAAGCTAGTTACTAAATCAGTCGTATGTCGACACAATTTCATTACGCAAGAGAGATCCACATTAAATTCAAAGGTGCAAGAGAATGTAAATACTTCATCAATCATACAACAACAAAGGTTGAGGTGCAAGTGTAATCACTTTATTTTTATGGCGCAGAAGTGAACATCTATTTTATTTCAAGGTGCGCAACAAAATATATTACAACATACATCACATCAACATTATTACATGGCACAAAAAGGAAAACAATCGAATGACAACATAATTAATGGTGCAATAAAATCTAGTCACGCAATTAATCCTACAATATCATAAGTAGTGCGCATAAAATATAGTTACACAATCATTCATGCATCATCAATATTAGTGCACAGTCATAATCTAGCTATGCAATCAAGCCTACATTATCAATTTCAAGGCGTGACCAAAAGTTCTACTACAAATCCAACATCAATATAAGGATGCAATTACCATCTGTGGAACCTTCCATCAATAGTTCTTCAAACTAACATTTATCAAGATGAAAACTCAAATAACATATAAGGACACTCCCACATTAGTTCACTCCAAATGACATTTATTAAAACGATTAACTCCATCGACACCTAAAACTAGTCCATCAATTTAACAACTAGACAAGCCTTGATTGTAAATTTATCTAAGTTCATTTAGATAATTTTTTACATTAGGAGAATAAGTTTCAACCAAAGTCTGATTATCATGAACTTGTGTCACCTACGCAATCCAGGTTTAAGCTCTTGTTGGGTGTCAAGACCGATTCCCTAGATATTCAAGGTAAAGATTTAAGGGAATAAGGAGTAAGTTGTTAGTACCAACTTCAAAATAACAAGTAACTTGAGTTAAGATGTTATAACTCAAAAGAGGAAGACATCATAAAAACTCTCACCTCAACTAGGGTATGCCTATCATATCTAATTGAAGGTTTACCTTCAAGAGTAACATTATTAGTTACAATCAAAATGACTAAGAGCATGCTTGTTAATAATTCTTATATGGGTATACCTTTCTTAACCTTAAGAGAGGTTCACCCAAAAACGTTGGGTGGAATTTATGAAGTAACTGCCACTAAAAGAAGGCGTTAAGGTAGCCGACAGATCCTTGAGGCAGTTCGCCACATGGAGAAACATAAAACAGTGAGAAGGAATCTCTATGGGCATAATCTGGGCATAAAAAAGCAGAGTAAGAAAGTGGATTTTTGAGCGAATCCCACCATTTGCAAGGAAGGAAATGAAGGTACACCCCAATAGATCGTTGGAAAAAAAAACACAGTCCAAAGTAGAAAAACTGCCGAGAGAAATTCGGGAAAAATCGCCATGGGAGGAAGAAGGAAAATGCAGAGGGTTAGGGGAAAATCGCAAGGCAAATTCTTATGCCAACACAGAGAATTTACAAGGCGAATTCATTTGCCAACGTAGACAAATTCACACAGTTTTCTGGGAATTTGTAAGCAATTTCATAGGGGTTATAATATCCCCATCAATGCAGAGATAAAATCTTCTTTGCTGGGTAGAGAGGGAGAAAAAAAGAAGAGGTAAAATGGTAAATTGTAGAGGGTTAAATGGCAAGTTGGGAGAACTCTTTAAAAACACAGAGGTAAGTTCATTCGCCCAGAAGCGAAATCGAAGAGGTAAGTAGTTCATTGGGCGAGGGAACACTCGTTGAGCTATCAAGGTAAGATGTTCGTAGGGTTTGCAAGATGAATACAAGGAATTGGAATGGAAAATCGCAGAGGTAAGGTGTTGCAATAAACTCACAGAAGATGCATGCTAATACAAATATTTGAAAACGGAAAAACGTAGAGGGTAAGGTCATACGCTGGGCCAATTTTCTGTATAAAAAATATAGATATTCTTGCCTTCAAAATCATTGAGGGAAAAGATGAAAACACAAAGAATAATGTGTAAAAATCACTGAGCATTGAGGTATAAATTCGTTGAGCATGGAGGAATAAATTCATTGAGCAAAGGGGGAAAGGCACCGAACTCAAGACTCTTCCAAAATGCAGAGGAAAAAGAAGCAAGTGCACTAGGAAATTCTTACATAAAAAAATGTAGAGAATAAACGCAAACAATCGTTGAACAATGAAGTAAAAAAAATCATTGAGTACCGATAAAAAAAATCGTTGGACAAGATCACAAAGATCACTGAGAGTAACCAAATTATACACACACACACACACACACACACTTAAAACATTGCGACTTCAAATAAAAATAAAATAAATTTAATACATTGCATTTACTAATTCAGTGAGGAATACCGTAACCGAAGGCCACGAAGTCGAAGACGTTCTTCCGCACTTGCACTCCGTCCAGATCCCAACTTTCTAACCGTGAAGACTTCACCGGTACCTCCCATCCAACATTAGGGGTACTCTTCTTCCCCCTTATCCCCCCGATCCGCAAATGGTCCATGCACAAACACAACTAGAATACTCTAGCTCCCAGCTAGCCTCACAAGGTAGAGCTACCACTGTCTTTCTCGATATGGGTATCAAAACTCTCACAAGTAAAATCAATCAGAATTTTTGTAGCATAACCTTACTCATACCAATCAACCTCCATTCCTCCTCTCAACCATTTCCTTTAGAGAATTTTTCTTAGTGACAACTTGCCATTTTCACATTTAATTCATATTTTTAATAATTTAAATAAGAATTATTTCCCCCATACACTTGTCACTTGTTCCCTTAGTTTCACTAATAAATCCATAATTAAATTAAATTAAATGACAATTTCCCTCACCCAACCTAAAAGAGCTCCTAAAATCACTCCTAGTTTTCCCTTTATTCCCTCTATTTCCCTTTTAATGAATGACGCCTTTCTAAAACCTGGTTGCGTTTAATTTAGGAAAGTTCTTTAGTTAGACTAGACTAGATACCTTTCTATCCTTCCACATTATTTTTACATTTATTTCCTTTCTTATCTTAATTTCCAAGTTGGTATTCTCTTGCACACATTTATATAATTAAATCTTTAGATATAATTTTAGCTCTTTCAATTCCTAACTTGATTTTTTTCATCCCCCATTTATTCAATTTATAATTTAGTTTTAGTCTTCTTACCCACTTTAGACTTAGGCTCAAATTTTTAAACTAGGATTAGAAATTTTAAGGATATTTTATAATTAATAAAATTTACCCATTTAATAATTATTTTAAGTCCGACAATGTCAAAACAAATTATTGTTTTCTAGGCACCGAGGTTCATTGACTCAAGTTTTATTTTATACCACGACATGCCCTTCAAGATGCGGTACGTGCTCCAAGGGTGCCACTTGCCTTTGACTGGTTTTGGTATTTGTCCAACCCTTGGAGTCAATACTCCATTCAGGTGACCTTGTGAGAGACTAAGGGCCTCTAAGAAATAAGGACCATGCCTTATTGCACACCCCCTTAGAATATTTGTGAGAGACTGTCTCAGTCTACCCTCACGACACTTTGGATCTATCGAACTAGGTAATAGTTAACCTACAATTCGAGTGACGGTAGGAGTGCTAGCAGGCTATGGTAGGGCTGCTGCCACACCTCTCCCTCAATATCTGGTTGTTTTGCATGGCCCCTTTACTCCATATGTGAGTCTGATTAACAAGAAATCGTCAACCTGCATCCATAAATGAAACAATATCAATGATCCATAAACAACATCATAATATACCTGATCATATGTCACATATGCATAAGATAAAAATACCCAAACCAATATAATCCATTCCTTGACTCGATCCAGATTCCAAGGAGGTCCATTTATGCCAGTGGCATCCTCAATCTGTCAAGTGTCCTGCACACTTAGGGGAAAATCGTCAATAGCATCTGTCAATACAAATATATCAAATAACATAACATAATAATCAATCAACATCATCATAAGAATCCATAAGAAGACAAAAATCCATATACCGAAACTGGATCACTTGCACACAAGTGTCCTCAAAGAATAAGTCAATAACATGTGCTCGCAAGAGTGGGATATTACACTCTAAATTTCCTCTACTTCAAACTTAGCTTTGTCCATGATAGCATGAGAGGTAGCTACCCTAGCTGACATTGAATCACTAAATCTATCTTTCTTCATGTTAATAATATATTCTCTAGTGTTACATAGGATATAAGTATCCAAGTCCACTCTATTTATCTTCTATGTTGTTTTTACTATCACTTGCTTCCTCCTATTGTAAGTAATCAACTTCAAGTCCACAACCTCCTCCAAAGGATATGGAATTGGATGATCTCTCTAGGATAAAATGTTGTCCAACCTTCTTGGAGTATGCACTTGCTCCATCATAGGTTCCTTACCTTTTCTTGAACTAGGTTTTGGGATAACAACATCCTCCATGGTTAAATATCTGAAACTACTAGGAGGTGTTGTGGTCTATTGTTGTGGTGGTTTATTTATAGGTTGCTTTGTCTACTATTTTATGTATCTAGTTGGATGTTGTGTCTTAGTAGTATTATTTTATTTATCCTTTTCTTGATCATATTCTTCTTGTTGGAGCCTTTCATGTTCCTTCTTTTGCTTCTCTTCCTCCTCTTGTTTTTCCATTTCCTCAGCTACTAACCTCTCTTCTTTTGTTTATTTTTCTTCTTGTTGTTTTCATTCTTCTTCTTTCTTTATTTTTTCCTTAGCTTCCAATCTTTATTTTCTTGTAAGTCCTTTACATCCTTTTTTCTAGCCTTAGCCTCAACTATAACTCTTTTTTCTTCATATAAAAACTTGGAATCTACTTAATATTTACTTCTCCTTATTTCTTCCTCTATCTTTTTCCTCATTTCTTCTTGTTGTTGCAATTTCTCTCCTCTTTCAATATGGAATCCTCATATCTCCTTTGTTACTTTTGTTCTTTCATTTCCCTTTCTATTTCAACCAACGTTTTCCTAATTTCCTCCATTTGATCGTCTAGAGTCATGCTATAAAAGGATGCAAAGTCTAGACATTTTAATCTAGTTTGGAAATCTTCCCAATCTTGTGCATTCTTAAATAGGATCACATTATCCCATTGTTCATGATTGTATGTCCATATCAAGGAAATCTTCTCACAATGTTTAGACACAAGCACAAAAGGATCGTGCTTTTGAATTGTCCTTGTGGAATCAATATTCCAGCATAGCATCGACTTCTTGTCTAGCATGTTTGGGATTTGATAGACCATAATGTCCAAAATAGAGGTTGTATTGAATTAAAATGTTCTTATTATAATCTTTAAGTAGAGAAGCATTAAAACCATGTAATATTGTTTGGTATGCTATCTCACCCAAAACAAGTCTATTAGGCACATGTGTATGTAATAAGTGAGGAGATGCAGTAACATCATAGATCCTAAGATAGGTGTAATCATCATATAACTACCAATCTCCCATACATATGAACATCTTCATAACTTCTCTAGTCAGCCTTGGAAATTCTTTGTAAAATATAATATTATAGAGAGGAGCTAAGAATAAATCACAAATCTTTGCATGATACTTCTTCTATTTGTTTTCCCAAATTAATTGACAATACACACGCACTTGGGATTTAGAAATGTGCCAACTCCACTTTACACTAGACAATATGTTAGTTGCACAAATAACATCCATGAGATAGGAAGCCATGTAGAATGTAGGCACTACCCTTGGTTTATATTTGGACTTTTGGTCCCTTTCTATCTTTCTATTTAAAGAATGAGAAAGAATAGTTTCCATATTAAAGACATGACTTGTAGTGATGAATGTATAGGTCAATGCTAGTTAGGCATCCTTGAATTGTGTATAAATTTGTTCACAATACAACCTAGCTATGATAATCATGGTATATACATAAGGTTCTCTTAGGTTTGTAATGGAATACATGCCATCTCCTTTTCCAAAGAACCTCTTATACTCCACCCACCAATTGGAGAGGATATTCTTAGTGTTATGTTCTTCATTAAGCTTTTCAACAAAACCTATAATCATGTGTATCTTTGGTTGTAACTATTTATCATATTTTTCCAATTCATATGGAAGGTAAGACCCTATGCATCTACTCTCCTCATTCAACATGGTCCTATGCTCCACATATACATGTGAAATTATCCAATCAATATCCTCCAAGCAAGGCACGATCGATGTTCTTGCTACGACAGAGTGCAAGTGAGAATTTCTTATGTTGAAAAAAACTAAATCATCTGCAACCCTTATGTAAGGATCACTGGAGGTAACTACATCTCGGTAGTATTCTTTGTGAAATATCTTATACAATTCCCCCCATCCTAGGAAAGTGAGTTGAGGACCTATATGGGCATCTATTTCTTTGTAAATAGATCATACAGGTTTTGACTTCAACCTGGGTATTAGAATAACTGATTTGAGCTCTTCCTAAGAAGTTTCAACTTCAATTGAGAGTCAAATTTGTAGGCAGGTGTTCAATAGGTATGGGAGGGAAAGGTTTTCTAAAGAAAGGTCTATATGACATCTGATTAGAAGTCCCTTCTCTAGTATTCCTTTTCAAGTCTATGATTTCATTGGATAAGTTCTTAATCATCCTTTGCACACTCTCCATATCCATGGTGTCTTTATCCTTACCTTATATAGCTTGTTTTGGTTGAGATATAGGTAGGATAATGTTCTTCTTAGGTTGAACAACATCTTTATTTCCAAAATCTATCAGGATTACCTTAAATCCCATCATTTCAAACTCAATCTTCTTGTCTCCTTCAAAGTTTAATGCCAAAGTATTATTCTCTTCTTGCTTAATGAACATGAAAATCAGTGATGACAAGAAATTAGCATAAAATTATATCTAAATTTATTAATCTAGGTGGACATCAGAGACCGCCCACCTATTCCACTGGCTCAACATACATTTTCCATTTTAGCATTTTTTCTATAGTTTTTCGGGTCCCAAACTTTTGGGTTTTTTTTAGTCCCTAAACAATTTTTTTCTAATGTGGCAGCGCCATTTGGATGTTTAATCCTTGGATAGACCTTTCTGATAAGGTATTAAGCACCCCAAATGGAAATTGTATGAAAACGTTACGCCCTAGGGAAGTTTACATATCAACTACCCCCATCGAGGCCAACAAACCTTTTGAATTTTTATCTTCTAGGGTTAGGGTTTTCTCATTTATGATTTATGTTAAAAAGGCCTTTGGAGCCTCATTGTAAACATCTTCTTACGAATGCACGTAGCCACCACATCTCTTCTCAGATATTAGCTACCACCATTCTAGCAAGTTCATTTCACTCTTTATTTTATTTTACAATCTCTGCACATTTCAGTATTTAATAGTAATTGAGTATTACTATATCTGAGCCGTCGCAACCTATCCCTATCGAAGGGTGCGACAGTCACACTCATACTTAAGGAAGTTTCTTTTTCAAGGCATCATCACAGCCTATACACAACCAAGGTGCGACATCGTCACACTTTGTTCTTCATCTGAGGTGCGACGATTCAGTTTTTCACAATTGTCACACTATGTCCTTTTCTAGGGTGTGACGATTTAGCATCGTTGCACTTGGACCTTCTCTAGGGTGCGACGATTCAACAACCCTCTAGAAAATTGGGTTTCTGTAGTAAAGTACCCATATCTCGAAATCTGTGATTTGCGTCGGGCTGAAATTTTGACCAAAGACGTATAACATAGGGATTCTTATGCTCACCAAAAATATCCAAAACCCACATCATAGTTTAGGAGATATAACAGTTTTATCATATCTATAACTACCATAGAACCATCTATCATATCTCGGAATCCACGATCTGGGTTTTTAGGATCTTTTCATAATCAATAGCAGGATGGAGGCGATGTAACTTCTTAAGTCAATTTTGGTGATAATGACACTTTACAACTATTTTGAATGGAATACGAAGGCCGCATTCCAAATAAAAAAAAAAGGACTGTATAATTTGACGATGGCGACAGAAATAAAACCTACATCAACGCTTGAGAAGACCAGATGGGTGAACCGTAAGGATGAGGCCACAAGATTACTTCTTGAGTTAATCTCCATTGATATATGGTTTCATGTTGTCACATGCAAGACTCCAAATGAGATCTGGACCACCTTGGAATGACTTTTTGGAAAGCAGGATGAGATGTGAGGTCATATGCTTGAGGCAGAGTTGAACTCCTTAGACCCTAAAAGTTTTGATAATATACATGATTTATTTACTAAATATAAATATTTAATTTTGATCTTGGGTGAATGTGGTATTGACAAGTCTACACAAGAGAAACAACTTATTATAACAATCTTAGCCAAGCTAGGACCAAAATCTGATGTATATGTCTCCAATATCCATTTTGGCAGATGTCTTTTGGGTGCAAATTGGAAAATTCCTACGATGGCTCAGTTCATTGAGTCTCTCACACAAGAGTAGACAAAACTCATACATATGGGCCTCATGAAATATCCCAAAGCATATGCACTCACCATGCATGATGGAAAAGGGTCATCGAATCAGAAATCGAAACAGAAACGAAAGGAGCTATTACATCCAGAGTCAAATAAGGAGGTATATTCCAAACCCTTCAAGGATTCTTCAAGTTCCAGATATTCTTCAAATTCCAAAGGGAAGAAGAATAAGGGAAAGCAGTGCACATATTGCAATAAACCAAATCATGAAGAATCCACATGCATGAAGAAGAAAATCGATCTTATGACACAGGTACTTCAGAAGATTAACCTTGAAGACTTCATTCTTGAAAGAGCCAAGAAGAAGAAGGATGGACCATGTGCCTAAGAAAGGTAATCATCATGCTCTAGTTGTGATCCGTAGGATCTTTTAAATGACTATGGTTGAGTTTTAATCTTGCATGTATAAATTAACCATTTGAGGATTTAATGAAAGAATGAGGAAAGAAGAGGATTATATCAATCAAATACACATATGCAGATCTGAAATGAATAATAGACAGCAAACCATAAGAACGCAGGTTGATAACGGAGTTCGGCACAACTTTTGCCTATGTCTCCGGGCCTTTTCTTTGTGGGGGAGGCTTCTTTATTTCTGATCAAGTGCTCAAAATTACATCTTAGCAATGCCAAATGGCTACAAGATTGATCTGGTCTTCTTCTCCCAAATCTCTAGAACCCTGCAAAGAAAACAGCATGCAAAACTGATGCTCCAAGCTCTCAGAAACGATCTGACAACGTCTCCACCTCAAAGGCTTCCCTGCATCAAACTGACTTTGGCTTGGCTTTTCTTCAGCATAACTCTGCTCTGAATGACTGTGTTTGGCCTCAAACAAGCCTGGTTTATATAGCCTTGGACTTGGTTTCACATCCCCAACTTCCTCCAAGAATCTGGCCTCCAAAAATGCCCAATATCCCACAAAAAGGGAGAAAATCAATTAAAAATAGGCAATGTAAACAATAAAAACCAATTTTGTTACAATAAAACCCACTTTGTATAGT